>CM038225.1:61532453-61614789 GCA_021442155.1 Cymbidium sinense
CCATAGTATGCTTTAAGGGATCACAATTATTTGTGATTGTCTTCAGAAGAAGAATGAGATCAGTTTGATAAAATTAGACAACTTCTTTTTATTTTTAATCGTATTACTAAGATTTTTTCTGACTCAAATTACCCAACAGCTAATCGCCTACTTCCAAATCTGATTTTAATAAAAAAAAAATTTTAGATAGAGATTGTGCTTCAGACACTACATTTCTTTCAAATATGGCAATTGCTATGAAGTCAAAGTTTGACAAATACCGATCTGATTATTCTATGCTTTTTTTAATTGCTTGCATAGTGGATTCCAGAATGAAAATATTTGGGATCAATCACTATTTATATTTATGATTATGATATTGTTAATGAGAAGATTGATGCTATGAAACAAAAACTTTTTTGAGCTTTACTTATTATTATGCAAAAATAATAATATTTTAAATGAATTCTTTGAGAGTACATCCTCTCAATCGGTTAGTAGTACAACTACTCCATATAGAAGTACTAGTGATATTGATGTTCTTGATGGCTTGTACGATTTCATTGATTCGATTGGACTGCTACTTCTACAAAAACTTGATTTAGAACTTTACTTAGAAGAGGCTTGTGTGAAATATCCGAATTCTGAATTTGATATTCTTGAGTAATGAAAAGTATCTCAGAGTATTGTGTTGGCTTAATTAGCCTCAATTTCAATTTGATTAATTTTGGCTGATAACAAACAAATGTCGGATGTTCTAATGAATATTTTTATGTGTTTGATATATCAATTGCTAATTACATATCCAATACATCTCACAAATTGTTAGAAGAAATTGCAAGAATAAAAGAATGAAAGGGATAATGTGAAGCTCATGATTTTAGGTTATATGACTATTCATATGAGTTCTTTGGCATGAATCAATTTGCTCACAACCTAACATACTATTTTAATGAGGTTAATTTGTATAAATCTTTATTTAATTAACATTCAATTATATGTTTTTCTACATAGCAATAAAATTGTCAAAGTAATAAATGATCATAACTATTAAGTATAATTATTTTATTTACTTAATATAATTAGGTATTTTAATTTAATTTGCTGGTTATATGATAACTAACATATTTATGATTATATATAAATTATATCATAATTTTAAATATCACATGTCAAAATTAACAAAATATATAAAATTTTGTATTTTAGCCAAAGTCATTGTTTAATCAAAGAATTCATATCTGATTTTATCTCCATCGATTCCTTGGATTTTTTCCTTTAAAATAAGTGGTTACATGACCCACTTTGCATTAAAATTGAATTTATTATGATTTTTTAAACATTACTTGATTTTAATAATGGATGCATGCTACATGCTTTGAATATATTAAGAGCTACATGTGATTAACTTTTGACTTTCCCATGTGAATAGCCTTTTTTGCTGCTAAATTTAATATTTGTTTAATATAAATTATATTTTGAATATTAAATTATCACATAAGATGAGGTTGTATAATATATTTCTTTGAAATAATTTTTAAATGACCTTCTTGCCTATAAATAGCCCTCATTCTCTTCATGAAAGCATCCTCATCAAAATTCAAAATCTCTCCAGCAAATCTAAGAGAAAATCTCTTAAATGTTCTTTTCCAAGTGTTCTCCAAATATTGCAAGATCAAATCCTTGGTTTGGAAGCTTCAACATCTTCAAAGCAAGCCTTTTTTAAATTACTTGAGTTTGTTTTCTTGATCTTAATACTTAGTTGTTCATGCTATTTTCACCATCTATTTCTTCTTTCTAATTTATACTTTTTTGGTGGATTAGTCTTTGAACATTGGTTTTCACATCAAAGCTTCTCAATCATTTTTTTTGGTGAAAACTCTTGTGATAATTTGTGGATCTTTTGGTTTATTTTATTTTGAAAGATCATTTATTCTTAGATCTATTTTAAGCATTTTAAAATAAATTATTGTGCTGAAATTATTTTCATATAGATCTCTTTTTTTAATTGAAAGCTTACCAACTTCTATCATATACTTATTTTTTTATTTTGTGATCATTAGCATTAATTGAAAGAATCTTTTTAAAAAAAAAATTACTCCTTGCTGAAATTTATCTTATCATGAAAGAATATTGTGAATTTATTTTGAAATCATTTTGTATTATTCTACAAATTATAATAACTTAAACATCCTAGTAAGATCACTTTAAGATATTTATTTTATTAAGTGAGCATTTTGCTTGCCAAATTTTTTGAGTTGTAAAGTGATCATTTATAAGTTGTGAGATCACTTTTGAATTTGATTTCTTGGTATATTTGTGAGATTTTACTTTATCAAAATTTATTATTTTGTATTTTTTTGTGTTGTAAAATTTATTTATTTTTTGAGAGACAGTATAGTTGTAGTTGTACCCGCTATAGGAGAGTACTTTTGTAAACCATTTTTCATTTAGTGGATTCCTAGGGGTGGACGAGGTAGCTTTGGGGTTTTGGCCGAACCACAAAAATCGGTGCCTCTTGTCTCTATTTACTTTGTATTTTATTTTATTTGCATTTAGAATTATATCTTATCATTATAAAATCAAAATCTAATTTTCTATTTAAAAATTAAAATTTAAGTTTTGAAAATTTTAATATTACCCAATTCACCCCTCTGCTCTCACATGGTATCGAGCCTAGGCTCTTTTATTGGCTTAACATCCAAGAGTAAATCTTTTCACTATGGCACGTTTCACAAAGGGTTCATTACCTGAGGGACAATCCACTCATAGACCTCCACTTTAGATAGTGTACCATTTGATTATTGGAAAAATAGAATTAGTACATTCTTAAGAGGTCAAGATGCACGATGTGGTATATGTTGACACATCAATATCATACACCCAGAGAAGTAAATGGCATTAAAGTAGAAAAACCTTTTGAGGAATGAATGAAAGAGAACTTGATGAATTAAATGGCTTGTAATACTTTTACATTTTATTATTACGATGATTACATGAAAATTTCTATGTTATAAAAAAAGAAATATGGGATAAACTTATTATAACTTATGAACTAGTGAAGTTAGAGATGCTCACATAAATAGACTTGTTCATGATTATGAGTTATTTCATATGTCTCCTTCTCTAATCTATTTCTCGATATGTATACTAGATTGAAAAATAATTAATTATTACATTCTCTTGGAAAACATAGAATCAAGACTTAGTCTATAAGATTCTTAGATGTCTTCCAAAAGAATGGGAAGCTAAAGTAATATTAGTGAAGCTAAAGATTTATCTACTTATCCACTTGATCAGCTTTTGGGTTCTTTGATAGCACATGAACAAGTTATTGCTCAAAGGGATAAGATGGATAACTCAAGAAAAAGGAGAAGGAGAAAGGAAAAGCCATTGCACTACAAGTTGATGATAAGATGAGCATAACACCTCAAGCTCGGATGGTGATTGTGATGAGGTGGTCATGCTTTCCAAAAGGCTTGGGAACTTGCTAAGGAAGAAGAATCAAAGGTATAAAAAATCTAAAATTATAAATTTCAAACTAAGAAATTTCCTACAGTGAAGGGATCATTTGCTATCATAAAAGCCGACACATAAGAGGTGATTGTCCGAACTTATTGAATCAAAGAAAAAAGAAATTGATGTAAACAAAAGAAAAAATATGAAGGAGAAAAAGTACCATAAGAAGAAGAAGACAGCTTTATGGGCAATCCAGATTCAAATGAATCAAGTATTATCTCATGAAGAGGTCAACATATGTCTTATGGCAAATGGAGAATTGACTTAGATTCTCAAGAGGTATGTAATGATATATCTTATGATGAATTAGATGATGCTTTTAATGATTTAGTTATTGAATATAAAAAATTAAAAAGAAAATACAAAACCTTAGAAAAGAACATAAAATTTAGATATGCATTTTTGTGATTTAAAAATGAATGTGATAATTTAAAAAGTAAAAATACTTTTTATTAAATTGTTCCTTAGTTGTATGTAAACTTGAAAGAGAGAATATCTTATTAAAAGCAAGATTAGAATTATGTTTAAAATCACAAGTTCATTATAATACTTCATCAAAAAAACATTTAATAAAAAATTATTTGCATCATACACATCCCACTCATATACCTTATAATTATCATTCTAAATCATATGCAAACACTAATGTTTGGTGCAACTATTGTGATAAAAAAGGGCATATTTCATTTGATTGCACGAAAATACAAAATACTAAGAAATCATCTTATGTATGGGTACCAAAAGGTACAAGCACTACACAAACCATGCATGCTAAATATCTTACTTCTAATTTAGAATGTGGACCCAAATATGTTTGGGTTCCAAAAGTTAACATGTGAGTTTATTTTTTAGGAATGCCTTCAAAGCAAAATCAAAGAAGGCATGTGGTACGAAGTGGATGTTCAAGACATATGACGGGAGATAAAGATAAATTCACAACTTTAGAATCAAGTGATGGAGGATTTGTTACATATGGAGATAATGCAAAGGGAAAAATCATTGGCATTGGTTCTATTTGTAAGAATTCTATCACTTTAGATAAAGTTTTTCTAGTAGAAGGATTAAAACATAATTTAATTTCTATTAGTCAATTATGTGATAAAGGTTTGAATGTAGTATTCCATGCATCATATTGCATTATAAAAATAATGAAAATGTTTTATAGGGAAAAGATACAAAAAATATTTATGTCATTGATTTAGATAGCTTTCATGATGTAAATTTAAACTTACTTTGTTTTAAAAGCACTCATGATGATATATGGTTATGGCATAGGAGACTATGTCATATTAACATGCACACACTTAATAAAATTGCTAAACTTGATTTAGTAGTTATTTGCCTAAATTAAATTTTCATTCAAACTATGTTTGATGATGCATGTATTCATGGTAAACATTCTAGAAGCTCATTTAAAAGTAAAATATTGTTTCTACTTCTAGACCTCTAGAATTATTGCACATGGATTTATTTGGTCCTATTAGCACCAGCTTAGGTGGAAAAATTATTATGTTGATGATTTCTCTAGATATACTTGGGTTTTATTTGTAACTTACAAGGATGATGTTTTGGTGAGTTTAGAAAGTTTTCTAAATATATTCAAAGAGAACAAGGCCTTTTGATTAATAGGGTTCAAACCGATCATGGTGAATTTGAAAATAAATTATTTGAGGATTATTGTGATGAACATGGATTAGACATAATTTTTCTGCACCTAGAACTCCCCAACAAAATGGAGTAGTAGAGAAAAAAATAGAATATTAATTGAATTAAGTAGATCTATGCTTGATGAGTATAAATTGCCAAAATATTTTTGCAATAGAATAATGCATGTTATGTAATGAATAGGATCTATTTTAGACCAATTTTGAAGAAGACACCCTATGAATTTTTTTGGAAAGAAGCCTAAGATTGAACACTTTCATGTATTTGGATGTAAATGCTTTATTTTGAATAATGGAAAAGATCATTTAGGTAAGTTTGATTGCAAATCGATGATGGTATTTTCTTAGGATACTCTCTTTCTAGTAGAGCTTATAGAGTTTACAATAAAAGAAAATGATTGTAGAAGAATCAATACATGTTATTTTTGATGAAAATTTGATTGATCCTATTAGAAATGAAGTGATTGATGAAGAGATTGATAACTTTAAGAAAATATCTTTAGAAGATAATATGGATGATTCATTGCCTAAAGAATGGAAATATATATAAAAATCATCCAAAGGAACTAATTATGGAGATCCTTCAAAAGGAGTTATAGAGGCATAGTAGAGAAGTTGTAGATCATTCAAGATTTTATCCGAGGTTGAACCTAAAAATTTAGAAGAAGCATTAAATGATAATTTTTGGATTATTGCTATGGAAGAGGAGTTGAATCAATTTGTAAGAAATGATGTTTGGGAATTAGTCCCAAGACCCCAAGATCAAAATGTCATTGGAACAAAATGGATCTTTAGGAATAAGATGATTAGATTGTATTAAAATTAGAAATAAAGCTAGGTTAGTTGCACAAGGGTACACACAAGTTGAAGGTATAGATTTTGAAGAATCTCAGAAGACTAGAAGCTATTAGGTTACTTGCTTATGCTTGTTTTAGAAATTTTAAACTTTTTCAAATGGATGTCAAAAGTGCATTTTGAATGGATTTATTGACCAAAATGTATTTGTAGAGCAACCACTGATTTGAGAGCCTTGATTTTCCAAATCATGTGTATAAATTAAAGAAAGCCTTATATGGTTTAAAACAGTCCTCGTTTGATGAAAGTTAAGTAACTTTTGATAGATCATGGATTTAGAAAGAGGGTAGATACCCACTTATTCCTTAAGAGCATATGATGATTTGATTGTGGTACAAGTGTATGTAGATGATATATATTATTTGGAAGTACAAATGAATCTTTATGCCATGAGTTCTCATCTTTGATGTCTAAAGAGTTTGAAATGAGTATGATGGGAGAACTTAATTTTTCTTAGGTCTTCAAGTGAAGCAACAAGAAAATGGCACATTCATCAAACTAAGTATATAAATGAATTGCTTGAGAGGTTTGACATGAAAAGATTTAAATCTAGTAAAACTCCTATGAGCCCATCTATAAAATTGGATTTAGATGAATTAGGAAAATGTTGATCAAAAACTTTATAGAGTATGATAGGTTCACTTTTATACCTTTGCTAGTAGGCTGATATTATGCTATTGTTTGTGTGCTCATTTGCCAACCCAAAAAAGAATCTCATTTAATAGCAGTGTATCTTTGGTATTTGATAGGCACTACTAGGTTAGTTTATGGTATCCTAAAAATTCTTTATCATGTGATTTGGTTGCTTATTCGATGATTTGGATGCAAAGTAGATAGAAAAGCACATCCGGCATATGTCATTTTAGGATCATCACTTGTGTCTTGGTCATCTAGAAACAAAATTGTAGCTTTATCCACGCCGATGATACATAGAGTAGTTGTGTTCGTGTCCTTTGGTTAAAGCAACAATTAGAAGATTTTGGTATTAAGCAAGATCACATTCTAGTAGTGACAATACTAGTGCTTATTAACTAAAAATCCTATCCAAAGACTCTAACCAAGCATATAGAAATTAGACATCATTTTATTAGGGATCATGTTTTGAAAGGTGATGTTAATATTAATTTTATTAGCATTTACAAATTATATTTTACAAAACCCTTACCGTAAGAATTTTTGTACTTTAAGACATGCTTGGAATGTTAGATCCTAATATTTAAAATTATGTAGTTTGTTCTCACTTTTGATGTTGTCAAAGGGGAGAAGAGTAAAATGTTGGTTAATATTAAGTCTATTTAATGCATACATTTAGGGGAGCAACATTATTCATCTCATATGCATAAATTTTTTTTAATGAATTTTTTCAAAACTATGATGAAAGGTCAATTTGCACCTTCATCAAAATCTCAACATTAGTTTGTCATCATCAGATGGCTTAATTTCATGTTCAATTTGATTTTTGATGATAACAAACAAATGCTTGATGTTCTAATGAATATTTTATGTTTTATATATCAATTGCTAATTACATATCCAATACATCTCACAAATTGTTAGAAGAAATTGCAAAGAATAAAAGAATGAAAGGGATAATGTGAAGCTCATTTTTAGGTTATATGACTATTCATATGAGTTCTTTGGCATGAATCAATTTGCTCACAACCTAACATATTATTTTAATGAGGTTAATTTATATAAATCTTTATTTAATTAACATTCAATTATATATTTTCTACATAGCAATAAAATTGTCAAAGTAATAAATGATCATAACTATTAAGTATAATTATTTTATTTACTTAATATAATTAGTATTTTAATTTAATTTGCTGGTTATATGATAACTAACATATTTATGATTATATATAAATTATATCATAATTTTTAAATATCACATGTCAAAATTAACAAAAATATATAAAATTTTGTATTTTAGCCAAAGTCATTTTAATCAAAGAATATATCTGATTTTATCTCCATCGGATTCCTTGGATTTTTTTTCCTTTAAAATAAGTGGTTACATGACCCATTTTGATTAAAATTGAATTTATTATGATTTTTTTAAACATTACTTGATTTTAATAATGGATGCATGCTACATGCTTTGAATATATTAAGAGCTACATTTGATTACTTTTGACTTTCCCATGTGAATAGCAATTTTGCTGCTAAATTTAATATTTGTTTAATATAAATTATATTTTTATTGAATATTAAATTATCACATGATAGCATGAGGTTGTATAATATATTTGAAATAATTTTAAATGACCTTCTTCTATAAATAGCCTCATTCTCTTCATGAAAGCATCCTCATTCAAAATTCAAAATCTCTCCAGCAAATCTAAGAGAAAATTTAAAGTTTTCCAAGTGTTCTCCAAATATTGCAAGATCAAATCCTTGGAAGCTTCAACATCTTCAACAAAGCAAGCCTTTTAAAATTACTTGAGTTTGTTTTCTTGATCTTAATACTTTTAGTTCATGCTATTTTCACCATCTATTTCTTCTTTCTAATTTATACTTTTGGTGGATTAGTCTTTGAACATTGGTTTTCACATCAAAGTTTCTCAATCATTTTTTTTTGGTGAAAAACTCTTGTGATAATTTGTAGGATCTATTTCAACATGAAATTTTACTTCCTACAAATTTCTTTTGGTTTCTTGAAATATTTCTTTTGGTCTTATTTTGAAAGATCATTTATTCTTAGATCTATTTTAAAGTATATTTTAAAATAAATTATTGTGCTGAAATTATTTTCATATTTCTAGATCTCTTTTTTTTTTAATTAAAGCTTACTAGCCAACTTAGATCTATCATATACATTTTTTTATTTTGTGATCATTAGCATTAATTGAAAGAATCTTTTGGTTAAAAAAAAATTACTCCTTGCTGAAATTTATTATGAAAAGAATATTGTGAATTTATTTTGAAATCATTTTGTATTATTCTACAAATTATAATAATATAAACATCTAGTAAGATCACTTTAAGATATTTATTTTATTAAAGAGCATTTTTCTTGCCAAATTTTGAGTTAAAGTGATCATTTATAAGTTGTGAGATCACTTTTGAATTTGATTTCTTGGTATATTTGTGAGAGATTTATTTTATCAAAATTTATTATTTTGTATTTTTTTGTGTTGTAAAATTTATTTTGGGGTTGTCTACTTTGTAGAGAGTACATATTGTTGAGGTTGTACCCTATAGAGAGTACTTTTTGTAAACCATTTTCATTTAGTGGATTCTAGCCTGGCTAGGTGGACGGAATTTGCTTTGGGTTTAATAACCATAAAAAAATGTGTGCCTTGTCTCTATTTTTATTTTATTTATTGTATTTTTATTTTGCATTTAGAATTATATCTTATCATTATAAAATCAAAATCTAATTTTCTATTTAAAATTAAAATTTAAGTTTTGAAAATTTTAATATACCCACCCACCCCCCCTCTTGGCTATAGTGACTCACATACAGTATAAACCATGATGACAAAAGATATTTAAATTGACAATAACAAATTTCAATTTCTTTTATAAGGAGACATAGCTCATTATCACCAAAAAACTGAGCTTAATGCAAGCGATTCGTCATATAAGTCATCAAAAGAACCATTGGTTTTTAGAACTCAATTACATTTATGTTGTCTTTCTTCTTATTACAATTTCATTTCTAATCATACTAACTATTTCGTACATTATGAAAATTTATAATAGTGCCAAAAAATATGACCACTAATTCCAATATGAGAAGTAAATCTTGGTACACCTCCAAATATAATGCTATATAATTAGGTATTAAATATTAAGATGCTTGGTTTGCTATGATATTATGTTAAGAACTGACATCTTTATTGGAATTAGGATATGAACATTTAGACTAAGAATTGGGATATGAAAGTTTTATATATTTTAATGCTAGTACATATATTATTATATTTCTTTAGAATTTGCATGTTTAGCTATACCCAATGATGAAAATTGACTAAGATGTATATAAGTTTTAGTGGATAAAACTAATACATAATATAATCGTTAAGCAAATGTTTAATGATATAAATTGGTAAAAAAATTGATTTTCCTCCTATTATGTCACTCATATTTTTCTGTTGTTTACTTAGATATCATCTTCTTATTTTTTTTCTCAAGCTATTCTATTGCCATATTTCATGAGTTTTTGTTGCTTACCTCCTTGATTTTAGATGGATTAAATAAGCTTGAAAATGAGTTGTTTACTTACATTATTCTATCTTTCTTTCTATTTTCGTGTTTCATCATATTCTTAACTTGTGATGGTTATTCAAGCAATGGTATTGTGTTTTTTTGCTTTTATCCTTGGTTTTGCTAGAAGTATGTAAAAGAAAATATTTTACTTAAATTGTTTTGTCTTTTTTAGATTCTTCTGTTATGTGTATCTTTTTTTTTTTTTTTTTTACTTTGTTTTATATCCGGTGATTAGTATTGGGTTATTAAACTTTGATTTTGTTAATTTGAGCTAAGCCTGAAAATGAATAGTTGTTTACTTATATTGTTCGATCTTTCTTCCATTTGTGGTCAAATATTATTCTTTTTTTTATTTTATACATATCCTGTGGACTATGGGTTTTATCTTTGTTTATTTTTGGTCTTATATTTCTGAGTTGAGCTTGAAATTAAAATTACTTGGGATTTAATTTTCTTTGTATAATATCAAAATTCTTTTTTTTTTTATCCACCAATCATCTCTAGATAAAAGTCATACATAATTTATATTCTACTTATTTATATATTATTCTTTCTTCTATAACTAAATCATTGTTTATTCTTTAAATATAATTTTTTGCTAATCTTTTCTTGAGTTTTAATTGCAATATTATCTCATTTAGAAATCAAAATCATGTTTATGTAAGTTGTAATGTATAATGTATTTATATTAGTGCAAAGAGTTGTAATTTGTAAATTGTAACTTGAAAGTTGAAACTTGTAATTAGATATGCACTTATGCATTATAGTATTTTTTTTTTTCTAAATTATAAACATTTTCTCTACATATATAAACATTTTCTAAATTGTAAACATTTTATAAACATTTTTTCTAAATTATAAACATTAGTGTATAATGTATTTATATAATGTGTCTATGTTTTAAAATATATATTTTAATGTAATATCTATCATAAATATTAAAAATTATATTGAAAAAATCATAAAAAAGATAAGAAAGTTTCGAGCAAAAACGAGCCAGCTCGGATTGTTGTCCAAATATATATATATATATATATATATATATATATATATATATATATATATATATATATATATATATATATATATATATATATATATTCGAGCCGTCTTAATAACAAAATGAGCCAGCTTGTAATCAACAACAATTTGATTCGAGCTGGCATGAACTCGAACGAATCGAGCCACAATCCGATTTCGAGCCAATTATGATCCAATCATGGATCGGCTCGAAATCAACTCGTTTACAGTCCTAGTTATGGGAGTCTTATTTGAGTTTAGATTTCTTATCCAAATGTCACTAGAAGTTTATTCTTGTCTAACAAAGTTGATATCTTGTAGCACTATAAAGAGGTAGTATTTTGTTATAATATTTTGGCCACATTAATTTTATGTACTTTGTCACCTTTGTTGTTGAAAATAAATTGTAGTTCACTTTTATCTTAGATTTATAAGTAGTGCAATGACAAAATTTTGGAAACATATTAGCTTAATAAATGTTACATTTCACTTAAAATCTTTGGGGGGTTCATAGCATTGGCTTAAGAGGTAATAAAAATTCTTACTATCATATGATAATGTGTTGGAAATATTGTAATGGTGGAGTATAACGTTGAGAAATTAATGGGAGGCCCAACCCATACTCACCATATTAAGGGTGTAAGCGAGTCAAGCCGCCACGAGCTGAACTCGATAAATAGTTCGTGAGTCGAGCTCAATGAGCTAACAAGTTGTGCCGCCTGACTTGACTCATTAGCCAGCCAGCCGGTTCATTTAATAAATATTGCAGATCAATTTAAACTCATTGTGATCCAAATTATTTCTACTTTAAAAACTATTTAGAGGTTATCAAATATATGCAACGATATAATTGCCATGATATAGACAAATAATATATCTAAAAATAAAAAAGTTTAATATATTGAAAATTTTGATTGGGTGCAATTAAAATATAATTTAAGATTTAGTCGCCATGAATCCATCAGCAATAACAAATTAACTTTTCTCAGATAAACGTATTAAATTTAAAATTTATCTCATATTTATCAACAATTAAATGCGTCAAAATCTAACCAACTGTCGAACGCAACAGGACCTATTGCGAAGACGGAGTAAGAATTGTAGTCCTCCTAGCAGGATATTATCGTCTTTTCATTAGCCCGGACAAAGCTTTTAAAGCGACCAGAAAGCATTCTGAAACAAGGAGGCGTCGTAGAGGAGAAAGCAACAATGGGGTATCTTGCGGTGATAGGCTGTGGCTGCGTGATGGTGGATTCGATAGATGCACCGGTTCTTTCAACCTCATCTCGAAAACAGGAGAAACGGAAGCGAAGGAAACCGGCGACGAGCAGCGGATCGGCGACGATGTGGAAGCTTTCGCTAGTTTCGATCCCTGAGAATCGAAAGCTGGCTGCGCCGCCGACAAAGCCGGTGAGAAGGGACAAGGCTTCCCCTGGTGCGGAGGAGAGAACCAGGTGAATATTCAAAATTAATAAGATTCTAATTAGAGAGAAAACTCTCTATCAATTCCACCGAAGACCAATCAGGCTGCTTTTTAATTTAATTAAGTGGACGGTAGTTCTATCGGTGCAAGTATTAGCTGATGTGTTTGAGGAGGTAAAGGGAGGGGGTTTTTTTTACCCTTATTTTATAGATAACTCTAATGTATTTAATATAAAATAAATTTATATTTTTTTAGATAATATCTTATACTTCAAATGATAAAAAAAATATAAAAAAATTTAATTTATCTAAATAAAATATTTTAGCTTTATTTAGATTTTATGATTTGTTATATAGCTAAAAATAAAAGTTTAAATACTAGATTTTTGAATACATGCCTTTTCAATGTTATGTATGCAAATCATCCTTTATTATTTAAATCTATCATGGAAAAATTTAAGGCCATGTCAAGTTATTTTGAAAATAAACTATTTTTCATGGTTACATAAGTTAGAGTTGTGATTTAGTGTTTATTTGGGGTGATTAGTTATTTATAAAAGTAGACCCAAGTTGTTGGTAAATCAATTTTAAAAATTTTATGATCTTTAAATAATTTAGGTGTTAATTTTGTTATAACTATCATAGTTTAATAGCTATAATATGAATAAGTTTTATTTTTTATATCTGTTTGAAAATTCTAGTAAAATACTGATTAGAATAATGAGATTTAGTAAAAAATTAACTATAATAATTATTCAGTATTGACTACTTGCTAGTAGAGATGTCAAAAATTATCCTGATACGATAATTTGACTTAAAAAATTCATGTTCGGATTTAGTCGAATAATTTCCGGGTCGTAATCGGATCAAAAAAAAATATTTAATTATTCAAATTGGGACCAACAAAGAAAGATGATTGACTACTAAACTAAGATTTGACTCCTTTTTGATCCACCAACCTCAAAATTAATTCAATTTTTTACCTGTGAATACTAATTTGACTTGATTTGGTCTAATTTTGACCTAATATATGTATAAATAGATTATCATGAGTCAAGTAGAAGGCGGAGGGAAATTTTGACTGGTTAATAAATAAAGATCAAGGTTATCGCGGTCAAGTTAATTTGTGATCTAAACCCAAGACACCCTTACGAGCATAATGTGTTGAATAATCACTGAAATTTTCTATAAAATAAATAAATAAATACTCCCTTTGGCAGAAATTTTATAAGCAAAACTAATAATCGCTATATATATATATATATATATATATATATATATATAGTAGGTTTTATTCGAAAAACTATGTGCAAACTTCATATTATTTTCAGAGATGCTGCAGTGAACTCATGTTAAATCATTTTTTAATTTATCTTTTCAGTTATTATGACACGGGCGATGTCTTCTCTGCATTAGGGGCAACAATTTTTGCATTCTGATGTATTTGGAACGACTGATAAAAGGCAACGAGATGGGATAGAGATGGTCAATGGAGGAGGATATTTAATTTATTATTCACTGACAAGCGATGTTCATTAGCAGATCGATAACTCATCACTTGTACCTTTTTTTTCATGTATATTATGAAATAATTCTAATTGTTCAATTTAATTAACTTGTTATATTAAATAAAAAAACTTTTGCAAAAATAATAATTAGGATACTTATCTATGCTATTATAAAGTGTTTAACTCTAACTTCATATGTTAAAAGTTGTAGAATCTTGAAGTTGTACACTCTTTTTTATTACAGATAATATTTTTTAGCATTTCAAAGGTTTTCAAAAGCATCAAATTATCTAACAATTTTATCCATATTAGCCCTAACCTATATATGAATATGCACTATAATACCATTTTATAGATATGATTAGAGTGAATATTTGCATATTTAGCTAATTAATTCAAATAAATCAAATTTATAAAAAACAAGCACAAAATAAAAAAAGGTACGGTTCAAATATATTTTGAACTACATTCATATCATATTCAATTTATGTTCAAACTTGAATTAAATTTAATTTAAACATGATTCAAACAAGATTTGAATGTGATTTAAATATGGTTGTAACTATTGATATGATATTGAAGCATTTTAAGGTTTAAAATTTTAATGTGAGAATAATAATTAAAACTCTTATTATAAGTTTATACCTTATATATATTTTAAACTAAAGGCTTATTTTATCTAATCACTAATAATGACTAAGTTTTAAATTTAAATAATTAAAAGTGTAATATCACTAATCTTGAATAAAAAATGGTTAGAAGATATTATCACTATGGAGATTTATCACAAATATCTTATATGAGATCTGAGATTAATGAAGATAAAAGATATTAAGAAGAGGGATAAAGGTTATGAATTATATTTATATACAACCCCAAAATTATAGATTAAAATGAATTTGGATAAAGGCCAATGTTGAATGATTTAGGTTAGGTTAGATGTATTCTTGGGATAAATGTAACATTAGACTTAGAAAAAGGCTTATTGCATTTATCACAAAACAAATATGTTTCGATCATTCTAAAAAATTTGGAATGAAAACAATCAAATCTATTTCATCACTGCAATTCAATCATTCATTCTAACAATCACCAGCAACTATAATGTGAATAAAGTATAATTCGATTGATGAAAACAATTAGATATTTTATGAAAGAATCAAATTCATTGACATCAAGTTGCATTTTATCAAGAAAGTTCATGCTCTGGGTACTAACAATGCTTAGAAAATGTGTATAAACGATAATCCTATCACATCCTCAGTATAGTAGAAACTTAAACCAAATTCCAACTCTACTTAATCTTGCTCCAAACCTCCTAGTTAAGTAGATGTTGACAGAAAGAAGGAATTAGATTAATTAAGATTTAATTCAAAGTGGAGATTATTATATTATTGAATCAAGTATCACTCTCAATATTTCTTCTAAGTATTTAATTTTGTGGCTTTACTACTAACCCCTTGCTTATATCTCATTTTTTCTATTTAGATTTTTTTTAGGTTTGTATCGAACGAAATCAAAACACCTAGCAATAGAGCGGAAGCGTTTTTTGTTGCTAGACTAAGAAGAGTTAAGAGGAGATAAAGCAAAGTGTTTAAAGTAAGATCGTGGAGGTGGAGGTGGGGAGGGGGTTCGAATGTAGCAGGTGGAAGGTGACGATATCTCATTTTAGATAGATTGAGGATCACGAGGCGATCTTGAAGGCGTCTCTCGTCGAACCACGTAAACCTCAAAGTGATTCTTATTTGGCAATTTTTTAAACTAAGTATCATTAGAATCTTAATTAGGTAATTAAGTATTAATAAAAAATTTAATAAGTATATCACTCATGGACACCACGTTTCCGATTGCTGCCACGTGAATAGCCATACCACTAATGGGCGACTTTTATTATGAGCCACGCCCACTAATTCGACCCCGACATATTATTAGGGCCGATCGTGGCCGATCGGTCCTATCTCCTTAGTTTCGCCGATTCGCCCCAATCGCTTCCGTTGGAGCCCGATCAAACTCGAGCCCACAGACCTGCTCCCCTCTCTGAACTTCCGGCCGCCGTAGGTCCGACTTCCCGCATTCGCGCCTTGTCCGAGGTATTCGATATAAACTTCTTTTTTCCGTCATTTGGATTCTTTCTTTTCTTGATTACTTGTTACGCGTGATTTGTTGTTTTGTCCGGCTAATTGGTTGTCCTCTTTTAGCGGATGTGGGTTTGTTTAGGCTTCTATTTAGCGCATTCTATCTATTGTGCGATCTAGAAAATTAAGTTTTAGTTGTATTTTAAACATTATATTGTTCAAATTGATTTAGTTGAGTATAGTAGATATTAGAAAATTATGATTTAATTAAATTTTTTTAAAAAAAAGCATAATATTCAATGCAATTATTTAGACAATAGTTTTTATTATGTTAGTTTGATTATTCTATTTTTTTAAAAGATTTATTTATGATAAATTATAGCGAAAGGGATTCTATAACCCTTCGTGTGCTTGAGTTAGTTTGAATAAAGAAAACCGATATTTTTAATGGCTACAATCAATTTAGACCTCATTTTTTGCTTAACCTAGTTAAATGTTATATGTGTAATGGTGCAATGATTATTATTCATCTTATATTCTTTAAAAGATAGGTTAATTGTATTGATATTATGTTTACATGCTTTTTCGTTGGTTTGAAATTGTTAGTTGGCTATATTCTTCTAGATTTAATATTTCATTGAATAAGTACATTATGTTATTATTAGTGCCAACATTCTTGGTCATGACTTACTCAAATTATTGATAATCGTGAAGTGCATTGTGTCGTATGCCTAAGAATGCATGATCTTGCAATGAGACTTGTTCAACATTATAAGCGTGAAATTGATATTTAACATTGCAAACGCTGAGTAAATTGAGATGCCAACTTTTATGAATGGAAGTTGCTTTTCGCTTTGGGAAGAAATTATGATTCAAATTGGTGTGGATGCATGAGTAATATATCTTATCATGAAGTTATCTCCAAATTCCCTTTGAGATAAATCTTTTCTTTGATGTATCTTAATTATATTTGTGATTCTTTTCAGTGCGATGGCGAGGAGCACTCCGCTAGCTATCGTCGGTGACATACTTAAGGAGGCTGCCCACCATTGGAGGCTACACTGCGAGGTTCATCCTAGTATTGCCTCCTACGCGGCATCGAGCCGCCACCGACATTATAAGTGAATTTTATTTTTTAGAATGGGTTACGCCTGCTTACCTTTTATTTCGGATGGGTACTTAGATTTTTTGTTTTTTTCAGAGCACCGTACTTGAGGTCGCATCATACTTGCTTATGCTGAAGGAGTGGTCCATTACATGCAGACGATTCATCGGCTGGGAAAGGTGGGCCTACACCGTGAGTCGCCTACACTTCATCCAACTAGATCATTTGCTAACCTTTTTGAGAATACCCCTTCCACCTCGTAGAGATGATGACGCCCGCGACGCGTGGCGATGATCCCGGACTACGGGTTGATGGGCCACCTATCATAGGCTCGATTGGAGAGGAAGAGAGGAGAAGCGGCCGCTGATGATTTGTTGGGACGACCCTTACCGTGACGTGATGTATCATGATCCGATCACCCACGGATCGACATTCGAGATGGGTCGCACACGCGACATGCATGCCACTAAGGTGGCTCATGTGAACTTTCTGAGGAGTCATCGTGAGCATGAGGAGTTCTTCTACTGCGTTTATATTTTATTTCGATTGGGCTTCTTCATGCCCGATACTTCTCGTTGAGGTCCACTTATAGATATTTACCACTCTTAGAGGACTGGATTCCTTTAGCATGATGTCATAGCTTTTAGCTCATCTATATAGGGAGTTGCACGAGTCGACTAGGCCCAACAGGGCCAACATGGCTGGTTTCCTACATCTCCTTCAGATTTGGGCTTGGGAGCATATTCATGTGGGCAGCCGACTTTACATGTTCCATATCCTGCAGAGCTTGCTGGTCTCAGCGTTGGTTTGAGGTATGTGTTGTTAATTACACTTTCAAATTATGCAGCTTATATTTATGTTTAAATTATATTCTGTGTGCAGATGGAATGAGAAGTATGTTCGTCAGCAGCCAATGACAAATGTTGCGGTACGTAAATGAGCTAGATGGTTTGCACAAACACAGTCGGATCAGCTAACACTTTAGTTTAAATATATGTAATGTAGATTATGTTTTAACATAATTTTTACTATATGTGCAGTGATCCGGGGGTGCTGAGATCGCAAAGACATCTATCGATACATGCTCAAGCTACATGGTTAGACGAGTCCCTCTTATCACCGGAAGAGGGTTGAGTGATATTTACCGATAGAGTGTTCGGCCGCCTTATTCTAGAGTAGATGTTTGACCCTAGTTTCAAAAGGGTCGATGGTGGGTAAGCGGATGTCGACCGGGTTGATTACCACCACCATACATTGCTACTTGGGAGAGCGAAGGGATTGCTCGTGGCCTGATGAGGATGTGGACAAGAAGATAAAGAATCGACAGACATGTTGGTTGATTGTGGGCTTCTCGATTTCTCAGCCTGATAGATCCTCCGACCACTTACTACTGAGCAGGGAGCGTATTTATGTAAGTTCTGATATAAGTAAGTATTCAATATTTATGTATGTGCTAATTTAACATTTTGTTTTTCGTAAGCGAGCATCGCACATAACCGGGACATCTTTCGCCCATACTTGCCGGTGGATGATCACCTGTGGATGTATTGATAAGTATGAGCGATATGCGAGACCGATGATGGCGTGTACATATTGGTGACACATATTACGGCGTTTCTGTGAGGTGTTACACCATGACCTGAGCCGCCATCTACTCATCCAGTCCCTACATATCGCTATATGACTCGCAGAACCACCTATATTCCAATCACAGATGATATGACGCCGCCGAGGATCTTGCAATAGAGGCCACCATCGCCTACGTGATCGCCCATCTTGCACGACACACACCTGAGTGGTGCTATTCCACGCAGATAACGGGAGGAAGTCACACGGTATAGGGTTTAGAGATAGTTTTTTGTGTCTGACTACATTTTATTTATCCGTTTCATTACAAACTTGAGAGTCATGTACACGCTAACTTTGATTATGTCATAATGAACTTCTTATTATTTGTCCATTTCAAATGAATTAACTTCATATGATTGTCATCCATTAAATTATTATCAACTTTATGCGTCAAGAACCATTTCAAGCTCTAAACCGTGACGTATTTTATCTCTCACATAACAAGCTCCCTGTATGCGGGTTTCACACCTTAAAAAAAAATTAACTAAGTGCCTGCCAGGGGCCGCCTACAATTAAGATGCCTCACTCATCAGATTTGGCCACTAACCGACGTGATACCCACTAATTGGGCGACTATACCTATTCTTAAATTTTTTTTATTAATACTTAATTACCTAATTAAGCTTCTAACCATACTTAATTAAAAAAAATTGTCTTCTTATTTTTTGCTATTCTTATTTTATATTTATGATTATATATATGCATATGAATAATCTCTATTTAAAATTATTTTCTAGACCTCCATTCACGGTTAACTAGCAGAGTACTGTGAATAATAATTTGTTAAGAGTTAAAGTCTTGGTGATCATACATTGCATTCGTAAGGCTTGTTCAACTTCCTGTACAATATTAATTTATATTACCTTAAATTAAAGTTTGTGATTGTGAATGCAATTTCAATGCTTTGTAATTCTACTCTTAGGTTCATTAAGTTCATATATTTTTCATTCTAACTGAAATAAGTTAGAGTTATTTGATTGGGTATAAAATAAATATAGAAGATTAATTTTTTTTATATTTTGTTTGAAGTAAAATGAATTTTATGTAAAGATGAATAATGGTGAGTGAGTGATGCTGATCGATTGTAGTGGGAGGTAGTGGGCAGTGTTGGCCAGTGGCATGTGATGGTGGACCGTTATAGAGATGGATGGTGAGCATCTGCAATGCGGTGAACAACCAATGTTTAGTGGCTGGTGATAGTAGGTGATAACACATGTCCTATAAGCTTGCTTCGTTCGGTTACGTATTGCTTACTTTGCATTGTTTCTCTTCAAACAGAACATCAATATTCTTATAACCCTTACATTTGGAATATGTTACACCCATTTTATTTCAATCCAAACACCTCCTTGGTTGGATTTTGATAAATTTTTTATTAATGCTATACACTACATTGACATAAATTTATTTAAAATAAAAACTAGATATTCTTAGAATCCATCTAGAACTTCTCTATTCAAAAGCTCGTGTGTTTTGAAATCAAAAATTTACATCACAACTCATATTTGATCTCATGGGATTTCTCGGTTATAGCCAACCCCCATTTTTTTGGGACATTTGAGCGAATTTAAGCACAAACTCACACACAATATATGTGCAAGGACTTGAACCCAAGACCTCTTGGTTGACAGCCAAAGCTCTCAACCAATAAGCTATAGTGCCTTCCATGCCGACCCCCATTTTTGAATAAGCTCTCTTTCCCATCTTGATAAGAAGAGGTAATAACTATCAAATTGCAATATATATATATATATATATATATTAGAGTATCATGATATAATTTTTAGTAGGATAAAATTCAATATTCTTGTATCTATGCTAACATTATTATAAATTATGAATATCCTAACGTAATTTTTTCTATTATTTATTTATTTATTTTTTTGGAAAAATGAGGGCTATGCCCAATTGTATTACCCAAAGGAAGAAGAAATAAAGTACAGTAATAACGAGAGAGAAAAAATAAAGGAAACAAAATCAAAGGGTCAACCCTCAAAAGCAGGTGGACTCAGAGAAAGGAGCGACAGACAAAATTACACCATCAGCCCAAGATCTCCCCGATTGCCAAGAACAAAACCATTGGCCTAGAAGAAGGGGACAGGAACATTAAACACAGAAACAGAAGGGCTATCCGGAGTCAGCATCTCCAAAAACTTGTCAATCCTTAATTAAGCCAAGCCAAAAAAAATAAGGAGCACAGAAATCCATTAGAGAGCACAAGTCGCATCACTGGCATGTTATAATTGCAAGAAAAGGGAGTAAGGCACAGCGGGTTTTCCTTGGCCATCCAAGAGGAGATCCAGAAAATATTAGCCATATCAAGTCGCCCAAAAGGTCTCATCCTTGTCCACCAGCAGCAGCACAACAAAATAGCTGCAAAATGGTATGTGAATCAAACAGAAATTCATATCTAGCAATTCACAGAGCAGAAACAAAAAGAAACCCCAGATCCGAGGCCAAAACAAAACATCCCCTCGCAGCTAGTCATCCAAAGTATCATGAACAGTCTGACTTCTACAATAATCTAAGGTAGTGAGGATGTTATGGGGCCAAGTCGGCTTGAACTTCCAACGCCTCAATTTGTAAGCTATCCTGTATTTAATCTTAAGACAAAGGGCGTCAAAAGAGACTGCTTTATTCCAAAATAATCTGGAGTTCCATTCACACCATAGAGTGTAGACTAAAACAGCTACAATTAAATGGTATAATCACTTCAAAGCATTATGCTTAAAGTGAGAAGAGAAAGTATGAATGTTGACCTTCATATGTGTGTCATCAAGATAAGAAATTGAATTCGGCGACTTGAGCGGCAGTGCAAATCGGGCTTCAAATACCTGGGCGTTCTGAAAATGGTAGAAATGACCTCCGATCGACGAACGGATTTTGTCATCACGCTCAAAATGTTGAAATTGATCAAAATATAAATATTTTCAACGATGTCGATAAAGCGCTCGCTTTCATCGCACGTATATAGTCGAAGTTGCGACGATGACCAAACGATCTCCGTTCATGAAATTGATTGAGTCGTTAGCTTCAAAACGTCGAGAACTATCAAATGAGACTGTTCGCGCTCAATTCGGACATGTCTGTGCAAATATCGAGTGATTTAAAGTGACATCACGCAAATCTGAAATCGGCGTGAAAATCAACTCAAATGATCTCTCGATGACGGACTTCCATCGTGTTCAAAACATCGAAATTGGTCAAGATATAAATATATTACAACAATGATCAACGTCAAGTGCTATGTCGGCGTATCGCGTGCATGTCGGTCGGAGGCGACGAGGATCAAACGACCTCCGTTAAAATTGATGGCCTAATTGGCATGCCAAAATCTATCAAATAAGATTATTCTCAATTCAGACAAGTCTAAATCGAAGCGGCGGCGACATTTTGAGTGAAATTGACTCAATTTGGACTCAACTAAACGCCTCCGATCGAAATGGACCATGTTCGTTGACATCGAAATAACCTTAAATTAATATATATATTGACCATATAATTATGTCGGCCTAAATTTTATTTTTAAAATTGATTAATATTTGAAAAATCAATAAAAAAAAAAAATTGTCTATCAAACGCACGGTTCGCATGCAACTATTCCTGCTTGCTCCTCTCAACCGTTCCCTCCCCCTCGTTCAAACTCTTTTAACCGCAAGCGCGCAAACAACTGCTCCCGTCCTTTACTTCGGTTTCCAAAACCGCAAGAAAGGGGCGTCAATTCCTCAAACCGCATGCATGAATTCTGGAGGCTCTCTCTTCCTCTCTCCCACACTCTCTCTCTCTCTCTCCGCCCCCGGCTATTTCTCAACAAAAAAAAAAAAACCGCATGCAAAAAAAAAAAAAAAAAAAAAGCCTACGTAACCCTTCTACGTAATTCCCTCCTCCCCTTCTCAACAACGGGTTTCACTGAGATCGATTTGGATCGCGTGTTCTGTCTGATCGCGCGGTGATTTCATTTTCTTTATATTTCATAGGGGTTTATCTCCGTTTTCGGATCTCGAATCGCCGGCACTTTCCCGATCGATCTCCCGTGCTCTCTCTCTGTTGATGAATCTTATCCTCGTCGGGGCCGTTGCGGATGCGAAGAAACCTTACGAGTTTCTTGGCGATCACAAGGGGTTGACACAGCCGGTGCATTCTCGAAGACCGCCGTGGCTCCTTTTGAGCGGCTCAAGATTCTCTTGCAGACGAGGACTGAGGAGTTCAAATCTCTTGGGATACTGTGATCAATGAAGAAATTGAAGCAGCATGAGGGTATATTGGGATTCTACAAAGAAAATGGAGCAATTGTGCTCCGAATAGTGCCTTATGCAGCATTGCACTATATGACGTATGAACAATACCGGTGTTCGATTCTAAATAATTGCTCAGCATTAGGAGAAAATATTACGTTCGGAGTCCGCACGTAGCTTTACGTGCGGACTCCAATCCATGGCCGACACGTGTCCCGGTTTTTTTTCGTTTTAGTTAACGAGCGATAACATAGACGGCGAAAGACATTTCCCCCCCGGCGTGCGTCGATGGCATTTGCGATCGTTTACACTTCCACGGGCCGTCGTCGAAAAGCGGAGAAGAAGAACGAAACATTATCGGCGTTCGACATTCCTCGTCACAGCTTTAGGGCTTTCTTCGGCGATTATTTCTCGGCTTATCTCGCTCTTCGGCGCCGCGTCACCTTCTTGATATAATCAAAATTGAGGTATTGTAGGCTAGGTATTTACATGCATTCCCGAACTTGAATGAATTAGGTTTACCTGCTTCTCAAGTGAAAGATTGGTATTTTTATATGTTATTTTGTATCTATCTCTATACTCTCTCGAGTACATATTTAGAGTTTTTTTTTTTTTGCTTGTTTCTTGAGATTATGTTCATTATATTATGTAAGCAATTTGATGGAAGTTTGGATGGTTTTCTGGTATTTTGCATCGTACTCTGTACCTCTTTGGAGTACGATCATTTTGACCTTTTTTCCAGTTTATTTTGCCTACTTCTTGATTATGTTTAGGGCATTTCAATGGAAGCATTTAGAGGCGGTTGAATAGTTTAGTGGTATTTTGCATCGTACTCTACCTCTTTGGAGGTCTGATCATTTTTTTATTTCCAATTTATTTTGCCTGTTTATTGAGATTATGTTTAGGGCATTTCAATGGAAGCATTTGGAGGCAGTTTGGATGGTTTCTGGATGGTATTTTGCATCTGTACTTGTGTACCTCTTTGGAGGGTACGATCATTTTTGATCTTTTTTTCCAGTTTATTTTGCCTACTTCTTATGATTATGTTTAGGGCATTCCAATGGAAGAATTTGGAGGCTTTGGATGGTTTTGGGTGGTTTTCCATATGTACTCTGTACCTCTTTGAGAGGATCATTTTTTGACCTTTTTTTCTAGTTTATTTTGCCAACTTCTTATGACTAGGTTTAGGGCATTCCAATGGAAGCATTTGGAGGCTTGGATGGTTTCGGGTGGTATTTATATCTATACTCTATGTACCTCTTTGGAGGTACGATCATTTTGACCCTTTATTTTTTGCCTACTTCTTATGATTATATTTAGGGCATTCCAATGGAAGCATTTGGAGGCGGTTGGATGGTTTGGTGGTTTTGCATCGTACTTTCGTGTACCTTTTGGAAGGTGGATCATTTTGACCTTTTTTTCTAGTTTATTTTGCCAACTTCTTATGATTATGTTAGGGCATTCCAATGGAAGCATTTGGAAGCTTGGATGGTTTCTGGGTGGTATTTTTGCATATGTATTCTGTACCTCTTTGAGTACGATCATTTTGACCTTTTGGAGGGTATTTTTTTTTGCTTTATTGAGATTATGTTTAGCATTTCAATGGAAGCATTTGGAGGCGTTTGGATGGTTTCAGGTGGTATTTTACATACTCTGTACCTCTTTGGAGGGTACATATCATTTTGACCTTTTTTCCGTTTATTTTGCCTACTTTTATGATTATGTTTAGGCATTCCAATGGAAGCATTTGAAAAGTTTGGATGATTTGGGTGGTATTTTACATCAGATCGTGTACCTCTTTAGATTTTGATCTTTTTTTCCAATTTATTTTGCCAACTTCTTATGATTATGTTTAGGGCATTCCAATGGAAGCATTTGGAGGCCTTTGGATGGTTTGGTGGTATTTTTGCATACTCTGTGTATCTCTTTGGAGGGTACAGATCATTTTTGACCTTTTTTCCAGTTTATTTTGTCAACTTCTTATGATTATGTTTAGGGCATTCCAATGGAAGCATTCGGAGGCAGTTTGAATAGTTTCTTGGGGGTATTTTGCATATGTACTCTAGGTACCTCTTTGGAGAGTACATATCATTTTTGATATTTATTTCCAGTTTATTTTGTCTATTTATTGAGATTATGTCTAGGACATTCTAATGGAAGCATTTGGAGACAGTTTAGATGGTTTCTGGGTGGTATTTTGTATCTGTACTCTCTGTACCTCTTTGGAGGGTACAGATCATTTATGACCTTTTTTCAGTTTATTTTGCCTACTTCTTTTGATTGTGTTTAAGGCATTCCAATGGAAGCATTTGGATGCAGTTTGGATAGTTTCTGGGTGGTTTTTTACATCTGTACTCTCTGTACCTCTTTGGAGGGTACAAATCATTTAGGGACCTTTTTTTTGATTTATTTTTTCTTATTATTATGTTTAGGGCATTCCAATGGAAGCATTTGGAGGCATTTTGGATGGTTTTGACGAGAAAGACATTTCCCACGGCCCGTAAGCGTCGATGGCATTTGCACGATGCCGTTTACTCTTCCCCTGGCCCGACCCGGCCCGTCTCGTTCAAAAAACGGGAGAAGAAGAATGAGAAACATTATCGATGTTGACATTCCTCCGTGAAACTTTAGGGCTTTCTTTTCGAAAATTTTTCTCGCTTAGCTCCGCTCTCGATGGCGCCGCGTCGATATCATGGTCTATAAATACACATGATGAATGTTTCCTTGTCCGTGAAAGATTGATTGTTTATATGTTATTTTGTATCTGTCTCTGCACTCTCTCGTACATAATATTTAGGGCTTTTTTTTTTCCAATTTTCTTAGCCTGTTTTTTGAGATTATGTTCATTATATTCAAATATAAGCAATTTGATGGAAGTTTGGATGGTTTCTGGGTGGTATTTTGCATCTGTACTCTGTGTACCTCTTTGGAGGGTACAGATCATTTTTGACCTTTTTTTCCAGTTTATTTTGCCTACTTCTTATGATTATGTTTAGGGCATTTCAATGGAAGCATTTAGAGGCAGTTTGAATGGTTTCTGAGTGGTATTTTGCATCTGTACTCTATGTACCTCTTTGGAGGGTACAGATCATTTTTTACCTTTATTTTAGTTTATTTTGCCTGTTTATTGAGATTATGTTTAGGGCATTTCAATGGAAGTATTTGGAGGCAGTTTGGATGGTTTCTAGATGGTATTTTGCATCTGTACTCTGTGTACCTCTTTGGAGGGTACAGATCATTTTGATCTTTTTTTCCAGTTTATTTTGCCTACTTCTTATGATTATGTTTAGGGCATTCCAATGGAAGAATTTGGAGGCAGTTTGGATGGTTTTTGGGTAGTTTTTTCCATATGTACTCTGTGTACCTCTTTGGAGGGTACAGATCATTTTTGATCTTTTTTTCTAGTTTATTTTGCCAACTTCTTATGACTAGATTTAGGGCATTCCAATGGAAGTATTTGGAGGCAGTTTGGATGGTTTCTGGGTGGTATTTTATATCTATACTCTATGTATCTCTTTGGAGGGTACATATCATTTTTGACCTTTTTTTTCAGTTTATTTTGCCTACTTCTTATGATTATGTTTAGGGCATTCCAATGGAAGCATTTGGAGGCAGTTTGGATGGTTTCTGGGTATTTTTTTGCATCTGTACTCTGTGTACCTCTTTAAAGGGTACAGATCATTTTTGATCTTTTTTTTCTAGTTTATTTTGCCAACTTCTTATGATTATGTTTAGGGCATTCCAATGAAAGCATTTGGAGGTAGTTTGGGTGGTTTCTGGGTGGTATTTTGCATCTCTCGTGTACCTCTTTAGAGTCTGAGATCATTTTGACCTTTTGGAGGTATTTTTTTTGCCTTTTATTGAGATTATGTTTAGGGCATTTCAATGGAAGCATTTGGCGATTTGGATGGTTTTGGGTGGTATTTTTGCAGACTCTGTACCTCTTTGGAGTGAGATCATTTTTGACCTTTTTCTTTATTTTGCCTACTTTTTATGATTATATTTAGGGCATTCCAATGGAAGCATTTGGAGACATTTTGGATGATTTCTGGGTGGTATTTTGCATCTGTACTCTGTGTACCTCTTTAGAGGGTACAAATTATTTTTGACCTTTTTTTTCCAGTTTATTTTGCCAACTTCTTATAATTATATTTAGGGCATTCCAATGGAAGCATTTGGAGGCAGTTTGGATAGTTTTGGTATTTTGCATGACTCTGTACCTATTTGGAGAACAGATCATTTTGACCTTTTTTCAGTTTATTTTGTCAACTTCTTATGATTATGTTTAGGGCATTCAATGAGCATTAGATTTGGATAGTTTGGGTTTATTTTGCATATGTACTCAATACCTCTTTGGAGAATGCAGATCATTTTATATTTATTTCAATTTATTTTTGTCATTTTATTGAGATTATATCAGGCATTCTAATGGAAGTATTTGGAGCAGTTTGGATGGTTTTGGTGGTATTTTGTATCGTACTCTGATCTTTGGAGTACAGATCATTTATCCTTTTTTAGGTTTATTTTGCCCTTCTTTTGATTGTGTTTAAGGCATTCCAATGGAAGCATTTGGATATTTGGATGGTTTGGGTGGTTTTTTTACATGTACTCTCGTACCTCTTTGGAGGTACATCATTTAGGACTTTTTTTTTTATTTATTTTGCCTACTTCTTATGTATGTTTCATTCCTGGAAGCATTTGGAGGCATTTTGGATGGTTTATGACTTTTTGCATCATACGTATTCTGTAATGCTCCAAAGAGCAATCTGATAAATACTCCCAACCATCCAAACAGTCTCCAAATACTTCCATTATAATGCCCTAAACATAATCTCAATAAACAGGCAAAATAAACTGGAAAATAAAGGTAAAAAATGATCTGTACCCTTCAAAGAGGTACCATGAATACAAAAAAACCACATCCAAACAGACTCAATCCATTGGAATGCCAAAATATAATCTTAATAAACGACAAAATAAACTAGAAAAAAATTAAATGATCATCTAAAGAGGTACAAATATAGATGCAAAATACCCCGTAAATCATCCAAACAAGCCTCCAAATGCTTCCATTGAAATGTCCTAAACATAATCTCAATGGCAAAATAAATTGGAAAAAATTCTAAATGATCTGCCTCCAAAGAGGTGCAATCAGAAACATATCCTCCATCAACTCTCAAATGCTTCCAATGCCAAACATAATCCAAATAAAATAAAGCGGAAAAAAAAGTCAAAAAATCTCCCAAGAGGTACATATAGATGAAAATACCACCCAAAACTATCCAAACTACCAAATGCTTCCATTAGAATGCCCAAACATAATCATAAGAAGTTGGCAAAATAAACTGAAAAAAAGGTCATGATGACACGAAAGATGCAATCTGAAATACCAACCATCCAAATACTTCCATTGGAATGCCCTATAATCATAAGAAGTAAAATAAATGAAAAAAAGGTCAAAATGATCTGTACCCTCAAAGAGGTACCGATGATACCACCAGAAACCATCCAAACTCCAAATGCTTTATTGAATGCCCTAAACATAAGCATAAAAAGTAGGCAAAATAAACTGAAAAAAGGTCAAAATGATATGTACCCTACAAAGACAGTACAAATGGAAAAATACCAAATCATCAAATAGCTTTCAAATTGTACTAGAATGTAATGAACATTATTTCTAGAATGGGCAAAATAAACTAGAAAAGATAATAAATGATCTGTTATTTATACATATTTTATTACTCAATGATTACAAGGTCCTCAGTAGGGGATTAACTCAATCACTATTGCTTAAAGAGCTATAAACAGACCAGTGACAAAATCCCCTAGCTAAATACAGTCTAAACATCTTAGTGTGTCTATTAAGTTAAAGAGAGTCATCTTTGGGACTCTAAAGCATTGGAGAAAAGATTGTACAGTCGAAGAACACAAAATTGGATAATGTCATGCATCAAAATGTTTTCCTGAAATAATATCCATCATCAGCTTAGTGTACCCTTCAGCCGACTGATTGATTGTGGAGCTCGAGTTAAATTCCTGCATGTAGAATATTGTATTAGTTGATAATTTCTTACGATCGATGTGATATTATTGCGTACCTCTAAAAAATACTCTGGCATAACAGAGAAAGGTGATGCAACTTGTAAGGAAACACGTTCAGCAACACTATCAGACTGTACTATGATTTCTGCAACAAAAAAAGTAGAAGCGTTTGAAGATTAACAGCAATATTTAAAATACTAAAAAATAATACGTAAATAGAAAATTACTCTTGCTTTCTTGGATCTCTCCCAATATCCCTTAAGCCTTGAGTTGGAAACACCCTTTGGACGTTGCTTAACTGGATCTTTTAAGATGTCTTTTCTCTTATCTGTTGTGGTTGACTTCTTCTTCTTAACCGCTTTGTCACCATTTCCACTTATTATAGAGTCGACATCATCATATATAGGGATCGCATATAGTCCCTCTCTTATTGCCCTTGCACGCGCTTGATATGCATATCAACTTATGTGGTTCCAAAAAATAATGCCAGAAGCATTTCCATCTTGCTTCACATCTCTTAATTCACATCCATCAATGTAAATATCCCTCTTTGCTCACGGTAGACCATCGATAGAAGATACTTGTCGGAATGCGCACAACATCTTCACGACTAAGAACTCGATCTGATGGGCACAAAGTAATCCCATCATTTCAAATTTTTTGTAAGTACAAGTTACTTCTAGTAGTCTATTGAAATGCAGTCCATGTTTTGGATGCATTTTATTCTCTAAGTTTCTCACCAAATACTTCATGTGTGTCATCACTTAGTTCTTGATAGGCCTCCAACTCCATACAAAATTCCTCTTCAAACATAGTGTAAACCTTTCTTGTATAAAACATAACAGCTTATTTTAGAATTGGACTGGTCTTAACAAGAACAATCGATGATTGGCTACACTTGAAGTCTTCGTCATGTTCATTCCGATGTCATGTCTCCATAACCTTTTCCAACCCCAAGAAACAATCTGTGAGCGAACTTGTTGGTTTAGATATTCTGTGACATACATTGTTCGTGGACTCACTACGTTGCATTGATAAGATGCCCATGCAGAATGAGTCCTTGCTAAATGAAGTGGACTACTTGGATCTAATCTTATAAAGCTCAGATAGCCAAGCATGATCATGCAAATTGCCTTCTTCTAGTATGGCTGACCAAGCCTCTTTAAACTCTTCCTCGAGTCACTTACTCATGCATTTATAAAATAGCCCTTGTACTATCTTATTACTATTAAAGCAATGAACCTTGGAAGGAACTTTCTTTGAAATATACCATTGGCACAACTATGATGAGTATCGACGGCAATTTGATAGCTCTCGCCATAGCATCTTGATGATGGTGAATATTATTATAGGATGTATGCGTCATTCATCAGCGAAGAAATATTTGGAATAGCCATGAGAATGACTCAATTGTCTCTTAGATAAAAGGCTACTCCAAATAATATATTTTGCGATGATTCACTCCAACAAGAGCACAAATGAGATTATATTTATTGAGTCGATAGCTTGTATCAAAATTATCACATCCCAACAATCATATTCTATCTAGACATGCCATTACTAAAAAAAAACTTACAAAGCAATCGACTCATCAACTTGCACATCCCATGCAAACATCTCATCATTTGCTTCCTTTCCAAAATAAGCGTATTAATGCATTACTATCACCATTCACAATCCTCGATCTTTTCTCTTTTTGAATAAAATTGAAAGCATCTCTTTTCGTGAACCCAATATTCTCTACGCCAACTTCCTCAGTTAGATAATGCATCTAATACCGACCTCGCATTGTCTTCAACACGGACGCCTTCTCATGCTAATGCATCGTGATGGAGAAGATGTAGGTCAGCAGGCTCTGCCAAAGAATGATTATGACATTTTGTATATTTTTTAATCATCCAATTTCCCTCCAAATCAGAGAAAATCTAATCATGCGGACAACCGGTTCTTGTATCAACTTTACGGAATTTTGTTAAGCCATTTAGGCGGCGGACTTCTTCCGACCCGACTTTTGCACATAGAAAATCTTTTGATTTCAATTTCTTTGAGTTTGGCCAATAACTGGTCCTTCCAAAAGCATTGTAGTGTCTGATGCATCGCCTCCGTTTCATTACGAATAGTGGTGCGAGTTTTCCCAAATTTGGGTCATTAGACATCCGACGTCATTACGGCCATTGACGCATTTACGGCCAAAGCAGATACAAAAATATGTTACAAAATATATGCAAAATACCCCAAAACCAAAAGCAGTCTCAAATGCTTCCATTATAATGAAACATAATCTCAATAAACGGCAAAATAAATTGAGAAAAAAGGTCAAAATGATCGTACCTCCAAAGAGGTACACAGTCTGATGTAAAAAGCCACCAAAACCATCCAAAAGTCTCCAAATGCTTCCATTGTAATGCACAATCAAAAGAAGTAGGCAAAATAAACTGGAAAAAAGGTAAATGATCTACCCTCAAGAGGTGGAGATGCAAATATATCTCCCAAAACCATCCAAACGGTCTCAAATGCTTCCATTGGAATGCCTAAACATAATCATAAGAAGCGGTAAAATAAATTGAGAAAAAGGTCAAAATAATCTACCCTCCAAAAACACAGTACTGATACAAAATACCCCCAAAACTATCCAAAATGCTTCCAAATGCTTCCATTGGAATGCCCTAAATATAAAGAAATAGGCAAAATAAACTGGAAAAAATGAAAATGATCATACCTCCAAAGAGGTACAATGAGATACAAAATACCCCTAGAAACTATCCAAATACTTCCATTGGAATGCCTAAACATAATCAAAGTAGACAAAATAAAGCGGCAAAAGAAGTCCTAAATGATCTCATTCTCAAAAGGTACAGAGAGTACAGATGTAAAATACCCCCCAGAAATCATCCAAACTGACTCCAAATGCTTCCATTAGAATGCCCTAAACATAATCATAAGAAGTTGGCAAAATAAATTTGAAAAAAAGGTCAAAAATGATATGTACCCTCCAAAGAGATACACAGAGTACATATGCAAAATACCACCCAGAAACTATCCAAATGCTTCCATTGGAATGCCCTAAACATAATCATAAGAAGTTGGCAAAATAAACTGAAAAAAAAGGTCAAAATGATCTCCCTCAAAGAGGTACAGTACAGTGAATACCAAAACCATCAAACTACCTCCAAATGCTTCCATTGGAATGTCCTAAATATAATCATAAGAAGTTGGCAAAATAAACTAGAAAAAAAGGTCAAAAATGATCTGTACCCTCCAAAGAGGTACACAGAGTACAGATGCAAAATATCACCCAGAAACCATCCAAACTGCCTCCAAATGCTTCCATTGGAATGCCCTAAATATAATCATAAGAAGTAGACAAAATAAACGAAAAAAAGGTCGATGATCCTCAAAGAGGTACACGATCGATACAAAAAAGCTCACGTAAATCATCCAAGCAGCTCCATATTGCTTCCATTGTAATGTAATGAACATTATCAAGAAATAGTCAAAATATCTTGGAAAAGAAGTCCCTAAAAGATCTGTACCTTCTAAAGAGGTACACAAAGTACAGATACAAAATAACACTCAAAAATAAAAATTCAACAAAAAAGCATCCAAATTGCTTTAAATTGGATGTAATGAACATATTTTCTCTTGAAGAATATACAAATCAGAGAAAAATGCGAGAAATATTCGATGAATTTCTATTTAATACATCCTCAACTAAATTAGTTGTTATTTCCTCAACGTTCTCCATCTTCATGGTTCTTTTGTAAAAAGGAAATGAGATTTTCTATTTCTCTTCTGAGCTCATTTTGCTTGAAAAACTAACCCTAAACCTCACATATATTTCTTTTAAATTCCTCCGCATTCCAACGATGCTTATTGGGTTGTAGGGAAATGTCTTTACAAGTACTATGTTACTACTCGCTAACCTAAAGCGGGAAAAAAAAAAAATCGGGACACGCGTCGATTGGATTAGAGTGCAAAGCTACGTCGGACTCAGTAATATTTTCTCGACATTAGATTTGGGCCTATCGTTGATCTTTTGGCTAGCATTTGGAGGGGCTATTTTATGTACTTACCCATTGGATTTGGCTCAAACTAAGCTTGCTTATCGGGTTTGAACAAGGGCAAACCGCCATGGTTTAAAGTCACTTCCCAAGCAATCTTATAATGAAATACAAGATTATTGGGAATTTTTGAACGTGTGCTCACATATAAATTTAATTATACATTATGCTATCTTATTTTTAAATTAATTTTGTGATTAAATAAAGATTAATTAATTTTAGGTTTTTGAGACATCTTATTAATTTTGTATGAAATTATCATGTGTAGAGATCATACATTTTTTTTTATTTTAATGATGGGCTGAAATAAAATGAAATGCACTCAAGTATAAATAGAGTCGTAGTCCCCATTCTAAAGGGTGAAGTTCTCATTTTCCTCATATCTCATCTTGAGTGAAAAGAAGGCTCTCTCTCTCTCTCTCAAGAACACCCTTTTAGAAGTGAAAGACTAAAATCCAGCATTAGCTCTTCCATGGATTCAGGTACGCTTCCGATTAAATCTTCTTGATGATTTGACATGAGATCTCGGCTAGATAAATTTATTTTTTATCTTTACATATTTCCAACAAAGATGTCTTCTGGAGCGTTTACAAGGAAGGTGGAATGCGGTCACCATACCGTAGTGTTGGTCCAACTCTCATCGGCATCTTTCCCTATGATGGGCTGAAGTTCTACATATACGAAGAACTCAAGTCCCATTTTCCTGAAGATCATAAGAAATCTATTACTTTGCGCCTCTCTTGTGGCACTTTAGCGGGCTTATTCAGACAGACTTTCACATATCCTCTAGATGTTGTCAGGAGACAAATGCATGTTGAGCCGACAAGTGAATCCTCTGCATCACAATTCAAGAGATTTCCACAATCATCCGTGAATAGGGTTGGAGATAATTATTCGGTCTAAGCTAACTATCTAAAAGTTTGAAGACCTCGTTGTGCTCAGTGGCATGGAGAGGAAAATATATGATGTGATGTCAGAGACATCACTCGCTATGCTCGTGAGTAAGCTACCTCGATGTAACCCCATATACAGGGATGACGCCGAGAGGTTGCCAAAATTTTGTCTAATTTCCAGACTTAGAAAAAAGAGGGGATAATTATATATTGCATTGTATGTATTCTTGCAGATTTGAAGACCTCACTCGACATGACACGAGATGAAAAATAAAGTGGTGTCACAAGACACCACTCGCTCTCGGTGTACCGAAAGCTAAAATACCCCATGTAGCCCTACGGGATGACGTCAGAGGTCGAAATTTTGTCATTTTGACTTAGAAAAAATGGGAGAGTTAAATGAGTTGACCTTAGAATGCTAAATAGCGAAACTTGCAGCTAATTTTAAACCAAAATGCGCCAAACAAGAAAAAAGGGGAGAGCCTTTAAAATAAATTTTGGGAAAAATAGAATGTTTATTTAAAATCTAAGTAAAATTTGGGGGAGATGAATATTAAACTCATAAATTTATGGGAGGAGAATATTAAACTCATAAATTTGGGGGAGTCAAATATTAAACTCATAAATTTGGAGGGATTAATACCAAACTCATAACAAACTTGCAAAAACTCAAAAAGCAAACTAAATGCAAGAAATGTTTTAAGCTACAATCTAAAACTGAACGCCTTCTTAATGGGATCACAATCATTTGTACAAGCAAGGCAATCAATCAAAATCTACATAAATAGAAGGCAATACTAAATCAAAAATTTACAAAAATCATAGGGTTTCTTTTAATCAAAACTTAAGGAATTTCATCCTAATTATGATTTTCAAAATTAATGATTTCATTAATTAGATGAAATTAGCCAAGCTATAAATTTCTGCATGTGCTCGAACATAGAAATTTTAAGTGTAAATTTTAATGTCTAAAAAGGCTGTGCAGGCTAAAATTAGAATTCAATGAAAATCCGAAATCAATTTCATAATTAACAAACAAAAAACTACATAAAGTCTTAAATACACCCGCATGGGCCCCGACACTATGTTGAATGCCTAAATTCAAGTGTCTGAGGATGCTGCGCGGGTTGCTTCCCGGTTTAGTCTTATGACTGGGTCCGAGTTAACAAAACCTAAAAACCTATAATAAGAATTTCAAATTAGTGAAATATCTAAGAAACTGATTCTATCATATGATAGTTATAATCCCACACTAACAGAATTGGTGATCTAAAGCTCTTAAACACATTCTAATTGGTCAAATTTTCAACTCAAATTAAATATCAATCTAAAATTGCTGATTTAGTCTTGGTTCGAGTTAATAAAACCTAAAAAAATAAGAGTTTCAAATCGGTGAAATATCTTAAAGCGATTCTGTGACAGAGATCTAATCCTCATTAGCGAGTTGACAAAATCTAAAACTCTTAAACATATTCAAATTAATTAATTTTTCAAATCAAATTAAGTAAAATTTGAAATCAATCTATAACTCAAAATAAACTATCTAAATTCTCAAATACAATCATGTGCTATCTTTGAATGCTTAAATTCAAGTCAGGATCTTTGCGAGTTGTTTTCGGGTTTAGACTTAAGACTAGGTCCGGGTTAACAAAACTTAAAAACCTATAATAAGAATTTAAAATCGTGAAATATCCGAAAATTGATTCATTGACGTGATAATCCTCTATTATCGCCTTGAGTTAATAGGATCTAAAGCTCTTCAACATATTCAAATCAATCAATTTTTCTAATCAAATTCAAATCAAATATCAATCTAAAAAATGGCTTAAATGAAACTCTATTAATCAAATCAAACTCAATCTATTCACCTTCCGTAATTATTTATCGAGGGTAACAAATTAAGAAAACTCTAGCTCACAAAGGAGCCAATGTCAAATCAAGTGTTCTACTATGTTCACACTCAATCATTCTCTTGCCAGTAAAGACGTGGCCCGTGTCCTCTGAACTGTATGGCTTGGCCAATAGGCTCCACAGATGAAGTAGTTATGACCAGAGTCCTCTGATCGGGTGGTTTGGCCAGTCTGACTCTATTATATTTCAATCATGATCGTAGCCTGTATGCTCCTTAATGGCTCTGCCCTTTGAGTTGTGAATCATAGGGTATACTTGATAGGTCAAACAACCCTCTATCAGCTAAGGTAGACTTAAAACTGTCTCCTTAGATAAACACCACCCTGTGTCTATAAAGTTTCTTGACGTAACCCATGTGTTGCTAATGAGGATCCTATCGGGTTGCACTACCTCCTCGACTAAGTAGACTAGGGACCACTACACGGGATGGACTGGGATCTAGATCGGGCATGCCATCATTCCCCCAACCATCTGGTTTAAGCTATAATGATAAATTTCATAATCTAAATTCTTAAACTCTAGATGCTATTACTATATATTATGCATTTAGCGATTTAATTAATGAAATTCTCTCTCTCTCTTGAGAGGTAATTAACTATAGGCTTGCCTTTAGAAAACTGAACAGATCTAAAGTCCTCACGAAATGAGGATGAAATCTCAATATTCTATCTACTATTTCATCTTAAAAATTACACCAACACTTAAAACCACTCTTTTCATCGAAGAGGTCGGTGGCAAATTTTCGGAGCCCACAATGGACTTGATGCGAAGAAGGTTGCAGCAGGAAGAAGCTTCCATTAGGCAGAAGCTTTCTAATGATTTTATGAGAGAAAGAACAACCAAAGAAGAGGTGTGGATGCGATTCAATCTCAACATTACAAAGCTGGCAAACAATAGTAGGACTAAGGCCACAGTGAGAGAGCACATCAAAGGTTTTAAGCCCCTCATTATAAGCCATCTAATAGAAAATAGCATAATTGATAGCTGCACCTTTGAACCATATATCTTTAAACCACTCCACTGAGGGGTAAGGCTCAAAAATAGCATCCTCAATCCTCCCATTTGATATGCCTTTCTCACCTTTCCAAAGAACAAAATCATGTGTTGAAGAGATAAGGACTTGAAGTATAGAATGATAACACCGAACTCCTCGATTCAAACATATCGTGGGACCAACATTCCCAGAATAGTGGTGAGAGGAGAGTCAGAGAAATCAAATAGAGAGAAACACTCCACTCTAAAGGTTTCAAAGAGGATTTACCCTAACACCAAGGGTCAAAGAAAAGCAAGCAAGTGAAACCATTTCCCATAGAGTAAGGAAAAAGACCTCTAAAGTAAGTTTGAAGTTCCTCCATAAGGCAGATGCATGGATCGATCTTCTCCAAATGGAGCAATATTTGTTGCCACACCAGGAAGCCAACAGGGAAGAGTTATTTAGGATTTTCCACAAAACCTTGATTTTACAAGTTAAATTAAGAGTGTTAATAGATTTGAGGCCTATTCGACCCTTAATTCTAGGCAATGTGGTTTTAAACCAAGATAATGTATGCAATTTCTTTGTCAAATCACCATGATAGAAGAATTTAGTAGTGATGGTTGAAATCTTCTTCAGAATGCACTTAGGAAAGGTCACAGCCCTCAACCAGTGAGAGAGATAGCTATTTAAAGTGGATTTGATAAGCTCCAGCCTACCCTGGTAAGAAAGCCACTTAGACTTCCATCCATCAAGCCAGAAGGAAATTTTTTTGAGAAGGGAAGTGAAGTGGACCGATTTAAGAGCTCTAGCAGATAAGGGGAGCCCAAGATACTTAAAGGGGAAGTCACTCCTTTCAAAATTCAGAATGTTTCTGCAATGATCAGCTTCTAGGGAGGACTTAGAGAAACATATTAAGAATTTAGTATAGTTTACATTCAGTGGTGAAGGAAGGAAAGGGAATTAAGGACCCCTTAAGTGCTAAAGCTGAAGAAGAATCAATCTCCCCAAAAACCAAGATATCATCGACAAATAAGAGATGGGAAATAGAGTAGTTACCTGCAGTGAGCAGCTTGAACATAGCTTTAGAGATCCTTTTATCGAGAAGCTAGAGAAGGAGTCCATAATTATTGTGAATAGAAAAGGGGATAAAGGACACCCTTGATGCAACTCATTAGAAGACTTGAAGTAACCATAAATTTGACCATTCAGAACAATTGAAAAGGGGATGTCAGAAATGCAAGTAGCAACCCATTTCACAAAGATCTCAGGGAAACCCTTCTGATATAGCCTGAAAATAAGGGCTCTACGGTTCACACTATCAAATGCCTTCTGGAGATCTATTTTAGTACAAAAGGATTGGATAATCTATTCTTAAAGTCACTGACCTCATGCCAAGAAAGTATTATCGCAATGTCTCTACCTTTGATAAATATGAGTTGGGCATAATGGATGATACTAGGAAGGACAAGCTTTAGTCTATTTGCAAGAATATTGGCAATGACTTTATAGAAGGTATTGCACAAGGATATAGATCTGAAATCAGCCATAGAATTCACATGTTTCACTTTTGGAATTAATGTAATGATGCTATGCTTGAATGGATCTGGGAGCTGTTGAGTCTTAAAAAAGTGATGAGCAGCAAGAATAAATTGTTTACCTAAAATGTCCCAACTTTGAGTGAAGAATTTAGAAGTGCAACTATCAAGTCCCGGTGATTTATCCCCATTAATATCATGGAGAGCAAAATTATCTCCTGATCTAGGATAGGGGCACTAAGATCAGAGATTTGGGAAGAAGAGATAGTAGAACCAACAGGAATATCTGAAATATCAGTAAAAATAGACTCGACGTGTTAAAGAGGGAAGAATAGTAAGTACAAAATTCTCTTGCAATTTCAAGGGGATCAGTTAGAACACCTCTATCCACCTGAAGTTCTTTGATGAGATTGCAATTCCTTGTTTCCTTGATTGAGTTATATAAAAACTTTAGGTCATCATCCACTTGAGTAAGCTAGTGGATTTTTGCACGTTGTTTAACCCAAAGGCTCTTTTTTGGCAATATCGACGCATTTTGCATTTATCTCCTTGATATTAAGAGTATGGATGAGGTTCAAAGAGTCATAGTCAAGAAAGCTCAGGACATTCTCCTGGTCTTTTTTCAAAATTTGCAATTGCTGGGCAAGGGGGGAGGGCTCCCATTTATAGTTCCTAAGAGCTTCCTTAACTCGCTTTAGCTTTTTGAAAAGAACAAAAGAGGATCCCCATGAACATAATAAGACCAAGCACTTTTGATGATATCAAGGAATATTGGATAGGTTGCCCAATAGTTCCGAAACATGAATTTATGATGCCTTTGAACTTGATCTGAGAGAGTCACAATCAGAGGAGAATGATCTAAGGAGAGTGGAGTGGAGACTTTGTAGTAAGAAGAGGGGTAACAACCCAGCCAAGTTAAATTACAGAGAACCCTATCAATCTTAGATGATAGGATTTCAGTTCTAAGGCTCGACCAAGTGAAAAATTTCTCGGTACTGGGAAGTTCAATAAATCTGACATCATAGACATCGTCTTTGAAGTCAGATAATCGATTAAGAGGGATCATATTTTTGCCCTCTTTCTCATGGGAATGATGGATGCAGTTAAAGTCACCCAAGATCATAAGGGAGTCCATTGTAGCGCAATATAATATAATTCCAAAGAGTCCTTCATTCCAAAGCATCATTATGAGCATACACCCAAGAGACATAAAATTCTTGGAAAAAGGGGGAGTGAACTACCCCGTTGATCAGCTGAGATGTGGCTAGGATAGGAGAAAAAGAGAGAACCTCATAATTCCATTTCAACCAAATACGACCCCCTGACGCACTGATCAAAGTTGTTCCAACTGTCTTCAAAGGGAAAGAAAGCAAATTAATTTATAAAGGAACGGTCTTGAAAGGTATCACCGCTAAGTTTCATTTCCAAAAGGCATATCATGTCAAGATAATACTCCTTGACAATTCTAAGACAATCACGAGATCAGCCCTCAGCCATTAAACCCCTCACATTCAAACAACCTAGTTTGGGGTGCATAAATCACAAACATTAAGTAATTTTTCTCCTTTTTCTTAGCCTTTTGAGCTGAGAAAGAGGGGTTCACAGGGGACTTGGAAGCAGTCTTATCCTGTATGTTCTTTCCTGGAGTCTTGGGAAAAGAATCCTGAGTCTTGTTGGTGATGGCTTTAGAAGGAGAGGCTATTGCTGAGCGAGTAGTTATATTGTAAGTAGTATTAGAAATGGAAGATGTAAGGAGAACGACAGTTTCTTTAGTTTGAGGAAGATCTATGTCCTCTTGGTCAGCGAGGAAAGGGGAGTTGGCGAGTAGCTGATTGAGTTCATTTAGGGTGATAGTGCTCTGAGAAGGAATGTTTTCTAAAGTAGAGTCAACATTGTCCTCGAGGGAGGAAGCTAGAGTAGCATTAGGGGATGAGGAAGGTTGGGCAACATTTTCCACAGCCTTTCCAAAAGTCACCATAGTGGACAGCTGAAGAGGACTGGTCTGGGGCCTCCAGCTTCTACTGCGCCCTTTAGCAGAAAGTCGGGTAGAAGGGTTAAGAGGGCACTGACCATTTGAGTGAGAGAAGGTGGAGCATTTGCTACAGGCTTGAGGCTTCTAGTCGTAAAGAATAGCTTGTTCAATTATAGTCCCGTTGAGATTGATGGTAATAGAATCTGGAAGGGGAGAGGAAGGACTAACTTGCACACAGATCCTAGCAAATGTGAGCCACGATTTTGATGTTGTGAGGGTGTCCACAACTAGGGGAATGCTAACTTTGCTAGCGACTTTGAATAGGCCGTCCTCGTTCCAACAACATAAAGGAAAATTAGGGAGTTTAATCCAAAGAGGAATATAAGTAAAGTTTTCCTTGATTGGTCTAAAGTCCCATGTCCACTTCTTAAACACAAAGGGGTCTCCCATTTAGAAAGCAGGGTCCACTGTTCCAAACCAAATCAAAGTCCTCTTTGCACAAGAACTTAAACAAGAAAAAGTCCCCTTCTAGCGTTAAAAGATCAAACTGGCCCTTGAAAGACCATTTCTTCTTGATAGCTGCCATAAGAGAACCACAGAAAGGTCTCTTGCCGATGGCATGACCCACTAAACACAGCTGCCATTCCTTTTGACTAGCATCTAGCTCCTCCCCAGAAAAGGAGACCTCAGTATCAGACGAAGCGATATAAGAAAGAGAGAGGGACTTACTCGAATCTAAGTGAGAATTCAGAAGATCCTTCTAGTTGCAAGAGGCATAAGGGGAAGCATTCACTGAAGAAATACCTTGAGCCCCAGAAGAAGGGGCTACTCCCAGCACCAAACCATTTGCAGAGGAAGAAGAGAGAAAGGGGAAGGAAGAAGTGGAAGCCACATCCAGAGTCATGCTAGCTAGGGGAGGGGGCAAAAGCTAGCGAGATGGTAAAATAAATTAGGACCTCTGGCATAAGGCAGAGTCTTGCACAAAGTGGGAAGGGAAGAGAACCAGGGGAAGAGGAAGGAATGTGAAAAGCGGAAGAATCCACAGGCAGGAATGATACCCAGCACCACCGGAAGGAAGGGACCAAAACTCTAGCTCACATAATGCTCATTGATGTACTTCAAATTCATCTTGAAAGAATATGATTTGAAATTCTATTAAAATTTTTAAAACTTCAAAAATAAAAGTATGCCAGAATGATCCTTGGAGACTGATTCAAACCATTCTGAACTTATTTTCTCCTGTAAATGGGATTGGTTCAATTAGAGCGATGGTAATAATGATAACACATCAACCGATGTCTATCTCTATACTTCCATGTGTCAACTTTCAATACATATAATATTCCATAACACGTGCACAATTTATTTATTTATTTAGAATGACTAGTGCTTCGAACTCTCATTCTGTGGAGAGAGATTGAGTCTCGTACACATGTGAAAATTTAGCAATTGGTCAAAGGCTAGGTCTAACTTGGTTTGACCCAATTCAAGGTGGTTGATCACCCCATGATGATTGTTGATCATGATTGAGGTTCAGATGAGCTTAGTTCAATCTAATTAGGGTTGGACTGAACTCAAAAGGTCTTTTAGGTCACTTTAGGTCAAGTGAGCCTAAATGAGTCAATTGGCTTGATCAAGGTTTGATTCAAGTTTATTTGAATTCACATATGAGCTTAGGATTGAAATATAAATCCCATTACAATTGGTTTGGAGCCAAATGGGTTTTGGTTCATATGACAATTTCAAGTTAGAAGAGTCAATTTGGGCTTGATTTGGGTTGACTTAGATTTGGTTTGATAATGGTGGTTTATGTTTATATTTGGATCAATGATTATAGGAGTGATTGAATCATGAAGAAATCCATGAGTTTTGAGTTTATTTGGGTTTCATTTGGCCAAGTTCAAAAGTTTGGCTAAAAGGGCTAAAATTGGAAATTTGATTTGATTTGAGTTTGGATTTGGTCATTTGAATTTATATTTCATTTATTTTTGTGAATATAAATGAAGATATAAATGGTTCATGATAAAACCACTTGAGTTTGGAGTAATTTTGGAAGCAAATTTGATTAAGGTTATGGAGGTAGGTCCATATGGCTTAAGAAGGGTCTTGATTTGGTTTGATTTATTTTGAAAGGTTTGAATTTAGATTTGATTTGAAAGGTTTGAATTTAGATTTCATTTATATTTCTGAACATAAATGAAGGAATGATTAATTTATGAAAAAATCAATCATGCTTGAGTTGGTTTGAAGGAGTTTTGGCTAAGCACATGAAGGTGGTTCATATGGCTTAGGAAGAGATTTTGGAATTTGGAGTTAATCATGGGTTTCAATCATTTGGAATTTGGAATTGATTTATGATTTGGAATTTAATTTGAGATTGGATTTGATAATTGAGAAAATAAATTGGATTGGGGTTGATTTGAATTTGGTTAAGGCTAAGTCCATAAAATAAAATCAAATGGCCTAGGAAGAGATTTGGAGTTTGAATTTGGTGGTGGATTTCAATCACTGGATAGTTGGATTTGATTTTGGAATTTGAATTTAAATTTGAGGTTTGGTTTGAAAGAAGGAAGCATGGATTGGGTTTGGGCTATAGGGTAGGCAAGTCTTCTTAAATCCCTACGGCACAACTTATTCCTATGGCTAACTCTTCTGAGTCTCTAGGGTTAGGTTAAGTGTTCACCTAAATACTAGAAGTATCTTAAGACTAAGTAACTCTTAGTGTCTATGAGAGTCCTAGATCTATGATGGGAAAGTTGAGAGCTCACTCCAAAAGTGAGGTCAACATATACTAAACAACCTCATGAACATTAAGGGTTTAATATTTAATGAAACATCAAGAAATGGTCTTTTTTTGGGACGAAGGATCAAAATTGGATAAAGAGCTTTTCCATATGCTCTACTTTCCTTTCTCATAGAAGAGTATAAAGCTACCTCTGTAGGGATATGGTCATAAGTAATGACCCACCCTAATTTTTTTGAACGAAATCACTGAAATTATATGTACTAATTCTAGTATGAAAAAATATCCAAGCGAAAATAATTTTTGCCCTTATAGATGATTTAATAATGATTTTTCCAGTTTTCATTTGTAAAGGAACAATTAATTAGTTCAAATTTAAAAATTGTTAGAAGTAAATTTACTAGATAGGTTGCACAATAATCAAAATGTTAGTTTGCCCATACGTGATTATGGGGAAGTATCTCAAAAGGTTCTTAATCGGGTAATCTAATAATCATATTTAAATGACTAGAGTTATGACTACCAAGTCAAAACTCATTGGGCTGAATATTAGGTATAGAAATACATCAAAACTCAAATTTGTTTTCAAATATGGAGAGGTAGCATCCCATCAAGTCTTTGAATGAAATATTTATAAGTGGAGATGGGAATAGAACCTAGTTGATGTTTATATCTATCTTCTAAACTTATGGTAAAAATTCATTTATAGACATGTTCTCGAGTTAATCAAAAAAATCAAGAGAATGTGAGTTCCAGATCTCCCAAAAGGACTATGCTCCATCTGATTAATTATGCACGAAGACATTGTCAAGATAAATTCTCAATAAATAGAAAATATATCTTTATTTTGATTTTATTTTAATTTGTTTATCAATAACTACTTGTGATTCAATAATTATTATCCCGGCGAAATGATGCATATAATGTGTGTGAATCTACAAGGTAAAGAGTAAATTACTATAATCAAGTGAGAATAATGATCTAACATATGGGAAACCTATATTTTAATTATTGAATCATTAAATACTCAATAAATAGTATGATGGGCTCAAGTAAAAAATGAGTAATGGAAAGAGATCATAAAAATATAGAAATAACCTCAATCTTGATTTTATGGATCAGTCATCTCATGTTGTCAAGCTCAGGTCATTTACCTTTGATAGATAATTGACCCAATCCAGCTATAAGACACTATCAGTAATCATGAGTTACGTTCACTATTCATTGCTCAAGCCAAAGAAAAAAAAACTAAATATATTCTAAATAGATGATTTCTAAAAAAAGGGCTAAAAATGTATAGAACTTACAATCTCTACATAGATTATATGGCCTATTATTTTGTTAACAAAGTTCATGCTTTTAGAAAGAAAAATATTGTATATTTCAAAAAAAAAAAAAAAAAGTTACCTATCCGATTGAAAATTTCTTAAGAATATATCTTATTCTAACAAATAAAGGCATTTAATTTTTAACCTCATAGTCTTATGGAAATTATTTAGAATCGTAACTGAACTTATTTCATTTAAATTATAAAATTTTGTTAGCCAAATCTTAAGATTCTACTTTTTCATTTGAATATCATTTAAAGTCAAATCTTATTTTCATTAATCAAATGAACAATTACAAAAGTAGAATTAATGAAGATAATTTGAGAATCGATCAACTCTGGTCTAATTGAGTTAACCAATCTTCCATATAACTCTAATTTACTAAAAATACATTATCAAATATTTAAGCTATTTTTGAAATTATTTAATAATTCTCAAACTGGTCACATCAAAATGATGCCAAACAAATTAATAAAATTTATAAAATATCTAAATGTGCATCATTTGACTTTTGCCTTTAGACAACTAAAATTAAGCCTTAGTTAAATACATTTGTTGCGTGTTAGAAAACCAATACAGTGAAAGTTTCTAGCTTGTTGTGAAGTCCACAGTAATTAAAAGCGAAACAAAGACACTCTAGAATTTTAACGCTCGAAAAGGGGAAAACCACGGCCTAGCCCGAAAAAGCTTCCACTATGTATCGCTTCGTACAAAGTCTTCGATAACCGATTACAATTGCATATGAGAGGAATAACAACTGTAACAATGATCGGTTGTTGTATTCGATGGTGGAGATGCGGGTAACTTCGGTGAAATCAGGTACAATTAGGACGGCGGGTGGGGTGGTGGTTGATGGCCGAGCGAGTGCGATCTTCTGGAGGATCTTGAGCTCTCTCTTCCTCCTCACTGATTTTCCTCTCTTCTTTCTGACTCTTCCTCTTCTTCCTTGCTCGGACTCTTCCTCTTCTTCCTTGCTCGGGCACCTCCTCTTCTTTACTTGTTTCAGCTCTTCTTCTTCTTTACTTGGACTCTTCCTCTTCTTCCTTGCTCGGACTCTTCCTCTTCTTCCTTGCTCGGGCACCTCCTCTTCTTTACTTGTTTCAGCTCCTCTTCTTCTTTACTTGCCCCCCCCACTCATGTGAGGAATGAAGACCTATTTATAGATGGGATGAGGCGTCTTATAAATTCATGGCCCGTACCACTCCCTCGGATGGCTCGATGATTCCTTTGATCATTTGATGTATTTTGAGCATTTGGATGCCCAAATGAAATTATGATTATGAGCTCTTAGGCTCGTTAGATCCTCGTCGAGCCTTCGATTTGACTATAAACACTTCATATTTGAGAGCTGTTTTTTTAATTGATATCAAAGATTCCAATGATATTTTAAGTCTTGATCTCGACGGTTTTAAAATCATATCGCTTCAATCAAGATTTGTGCTTTGACTAGTGGTATTTTGAGAGCCATATCAACATTAATTAAAATATGTTTTATTATTATTAATAAAATCTTCTTAATAATAAAATTAGGCTTTATTTTTAAAATAGTTAAAATTTATAAAATATCTAAATGTGCATCATTTGACTTTTGCCTTTAGACAACTAAAATTAAGCCCTAGTTAAATACATTAATTAAAATATGCTTTTAATTATTAATAAAATCTTCTTAATGATAAAATTACCTAACTTGATGTGCATACATCGAATGCATATAACATTTGAGACATATGCTCATGAATATGTGATGAATATTTTCAAATGATTTCAATTTTTATTTAAATTATTTGATATTTTTTTAATTAATAATATATGACAACAGTTAGAAAATTATTAAATAATTTAAAAAAATATTTAAATTAAAGCTGCTAATTAATCAACCATTTGACTAGCTATTAATGACTAACCTAGATTAGTGCTTAGTGCTGATTGATGATCGTTTGATTAATTGATCAAATAAGTTTGAAAACTTTTATAAATATGAGATTGTGAAATGAAAAAAGTTTAAAAATTTATTGCTCAATTTATTTATGATCGTGAATGATATTATTTAAAGCTCATTAATAAGCTCACTAAGAAATTCCATTAAAGCTTAATATAAGACTTGATTAATGCATAGATAAGGCTCGATGCTCAAAAACGCATCCAACAAAGAAGTAATGTATAAACAAACGTCGCTCATTAAAGATTGACTTAATAAGATTAGGCTTAACTCAATTCATTTATAGTCCTAATTTTAATTATTTAAAAGATTTTTTAAACATCATAATCAAGCATAAATAATGGCATAAAGCTTAAAATGTTTTTTTCTTATTTTTTTTTCAACAAATAGAAAAATAATTTTAAGTTAAAAATTAGGAAACTGTTCATATTGATTTTAAATAACAATGCAAATGTGCTTAATGGCTTAAAATAAGATATTAAACAACTCCAAAATTTTAAAGCTATTTAGAATATTTTTTTATAATTAATAATAAAATTAATTGATTTTCAAGTTATTAAAAATATAAAATAATAACTAATAACTTTAAGAATATTAAATTATGCTCAAAATAGCCATATGGGATGCATGCCGAGGCTATGGGATAATGCAATGGCACTTCGGTACTTATGAAAATATCAAATTTCATTCAAAATATACAAATGAATGAAAATTAAAAACATAATTATTAAATAATTAAAAAGTATTTCATTTAATATTTTAATATCCTTGAATTTTCTTAATTTTTTTAGATTAATTAATGTATTTAATAATTTTAAAATAATGTTTTACAATTATTAAATACTCAAATGATTTAGAAAATTTTAACATAATTTAATAATGTTTATAAATACATCTTAGGCATCTCTTAATTTTCCTAAAATTTTTAAGTTAAGCATAAAACACTATAATTTTTTAACAATGTAATAATGCATTAAAAATACATAATTTGGAATCTATCTTTCAAAATAGCTTAGGAAAATTATCGCAGGCTTAAATTGATGCATTTGAGCTTCAAAATGAATTTAAAAATTTTTAAACCAATTAATGTTTATTAGATTTAAAATAGAGAAAAATTAATTCTTCAAATATAAAAAAATATGAAGACATGAACATGATATTTTTATTAGAATCTTCACATTAAAAAATTTACTTATCATAGATTATTTGTTAGTATTCTATGTAACCACTTTAATTTATGATAGAATAGAATGAGAGAAATCCACCGAAGATTGCTATATGAGTTAATCCATAGCAAAAGAGATCAAGATAAATCCAATAAAGATTGAATTATCATATATTATCTGTTGCATCTTATTTTGTCTTCAAAATATAGCAAAAGAAGGTCGAGGAGTATCTATCAATGATTTTGGTCTATTTTAAGTTATTCATTACAATTTAGTGTGGACTACCGGTAGGTGATAGTGAGCCTTCAATAACGGTAGTAGTTGCCGGCTATAGGGACAAATGGCGAGTAGCTGCAAGGCGATGGGTAGCTGATATTTGATGGCCAGTGGCAGTAACTAGTAGCATATTTGGCCGATTGAGTTTTACTCGCAGCGTATCAATTTTGATAGGATATCCCTGTTATGGCAAACCATTTTTAGCATAAGCTCTTTTTTATCAGAATTTTTTAATATAATTGCTAATGAGACTAAGTAATGTTGTATCTATACTAAGTATAAATTAAGAATATCCAAACATAATTTTTTATTAAATTTTATAAAACTTCAATAGAAGTAGGCCAGAATGATTCTTATAGACTGATTCAAACCCTACTAGGTTTGAACCACAATTACAAAAAAAAAAGGATAACGGGACAAACGATGTTTTCACCCTTTGTATACATCCCATGCGTCAAATTTCAACACATATAAGGTTTAATTTTTAAATTAGATCATTTTATAAACTTAATTAGGTGATTAATTATTTAAAAAAAATTTAAAATAAGAGTCGCCTGTCGTGACGCCTAATTTTTTTAAAAAAAATTAAATGCGATTCCATTTTTGCTATATCCGACTAATCGTGTTAGATTTTGGCGCTTGATATCGAAGAAAATAAAAAAATTCTACAACTTTTATATTAACAACTTTCCGAATATCATCCGATGTTTACAACGCGATCTTTAAAATCAAAAAACCGAAAATATTGACGCTGGTTTTCCATATCGTTCATTAGATGTCGTTTTGGGTATCGTTAGAAAGATAATAAAATTACAACTTCCATATTGACAACTTTGACGTATGAGCGAGCTTTGCAAATGTGTGACTTCTGAATTTACAAAAATAAATATATTGTGACAGCCGCTTTTTTTTTTTTTTCGCCATGATACAAGGATATATTATTTTTTGGTAATATCAAACACTCTTATTATATTCTATATATAAATTGAGTTTGAATCTTTATGTAATTCTCAGTTGAATCTTTCCTCTTCGCGAGCAAAAACTCAATTTATATATAGAATATAATGAGAGTGTTTGATATTACCTCTTCGAAGATGAAAGATTCAACTTCAGAAGTCACACATTTGCAAAACCTGCGGCTCACCGAGCCAGATTCGTCGAAAGTTGTCAACATGGAAGTTGTAGAATTTTTCATTATCTTTCCAATTATATCAACCACGCCGAAACCCGACATCTAATGAGCCTGATATGGCTAAAAAACGAGAACTGCATCAATATCTTCAATTTTTGTAACTTCAGAAGTCGCACATTTGCAAACACGCTTTCACGGACGAGATTCGTTATTAACATGAAAGTTGTAGAATTTTTCATTATCTTTCCAACGATACCAAACACGCCAAAATCCGACACCTGATGAGTCAAATATGACCAAAAAATTTGGACTGCCCATTTAATTTTTTTTAAAAAAAATTTATAGGCCGTCAGCCGACCGGATGCATGATGGGATGCCATTCAACGCTAGGACCGGGCTAAGCTATTTTAAATTTTTTTTTAAAATGACTAATCACCTAATTAAATTTATAAAATGGTCTAATTTAAAAATTAAGGCACACATATAATATCATAGCACGTGCAAAAAAAAAAATTTTTTTTTATTTTTTATTTTTTAAAGAATGGCGAGTACTTGAGCTCGTCCGATGGCGAGATTGAGTCCACATGTGTAAGTTTAACGATCAGGTTTTGCGTGAGCCAACCGATCGATGGGGTTTTTTTTCCTGCTCACTGTAATTGTGGCACAACTTTATCGCGACACTTTTGGATTGGCCTAATAAAAAAAGTGAATATCTTTTAAAAGTCAGATCAGATCTGACGCAAGTATCCAATGGTGTACATCGGTTCTGCCTCTGTCCATCATCACCGCTAAAAAAACACAAGGAAATCGACGATGCCCTAACCCTTGGCGCTCCTTTTGCCCGGCTTCTAGGTTGATTGCCTCCAGATGTCCGGAGGTCGCCTCAGAATGATGGAGTCCGCTTCACTAACCCCTCCTCCTTTCCGCTCGACTTTTCCTCAACCTTCTATTCTTGGCTCTCCTCCCCTTTCCACAAACAATCAGAGCATTTGGAAGGACCTCTTATTGGCTCAGAATGATAAAAGCCAATCCATTCCCCTCTCCTATATTCCCCCTGCTTCGCAAGAGATTTCGTTCTCTGAAGAAGAATTGTCGGATGGGAAGAAGGAATGGAATCTCTCTCTTGTAGGACATGCCATCGGCCTACTGGTTCTCTCCTTGGGTAGGAAAAAATGGAGGTTCAAAGGGAGCTTAGACCTCTTGACCCTAGAGGGGATTTCTTCCTCTTTAAATTCTCGTGTCTTGAAGATTATAGCCTTGTCTGGGATCACGGACCATGCTTCCTCAATGGTAGGCCTTTTGTATTCCAAAAGTGGGCATGGGACTTCCGGCCATCAAAGCAACCTGTGTCCGATCTTCCTCTTTGGATAAAGCTCCCAACTTATGTTCCGGAATGAAACCGGCTTCTCTAAAGTGGCAAGTATAGGGATTCCTTTGGCCGATAACCTAATCAAGGGCAAAAGCAAGAATCACATTCGCAAGGATATGTGTTCAGATAAATACATCCTCCCTCTCCTCGATTCTATCAATCAACTTGAATGGCAAGAAATTTTGCAGAGGTGGCACGACTGAAGCCCGGCTGTCTGCCCCGCAACACCTTTTCACATGACAAGCACTCTTGCCCTTTAAATCCTGCTCAGATTAACTCTGTGGTAAGTGAGCTCACCCACCTACCAGGCCATCACCTCTACCCTGCGGCCCCTGGAATGACTCTTCTCTCCTGTAGATCCCTCCCTCTCTGAATCAATCTGCACCAATGAAGAGCCACCGTGTAGCTTTAGTAGACCCTTCATCCTCCAAAACAATTACGGATCTAAATAATCTCCCTGTGCTATCCCCACCTATGGAAGATCAGCTGAATTTGAATGGTGAAATATCTCCTAATGCGGCTCTTGAGGAGACTTCTCTCTCGGTTCGAGGGTGGACACTCTATAGTGGGAGTTATCACCCGATCGGCTGCACAGTCTCCCTCTCGTGAGAATTCTCAAAAGCCTTCTGAGAAGAATTTCAAGATGCAGGGTAAAAATCTGCTGGAAGGTGACTCTTCTAAATCCTCTCTTCTCCCTTCCCAAACTCCACAAAAGGGAAACAAAAAAAAGGGCAAGAAGCCCACTCCTTCTTCATCTCAATGATTCAGCCTTCTCTTGGATCTTTGGAACGCGGGGCTCTCTAGAAGCGATCTCAAGCTTATCAAGGACTCTCACCTTTCTTATGTGAAACTAAACTACATACGGACTCTATATCCTCCTCTCACAATTCTCTCTCAATGTTTAATCCTGAAGCTAGTATTTCTAACTTTACATGCTCTCCAGGCGGCCGAATATGGATCAAATGGAACAAGGATCGTTTACATTTTGAGCACTTATTCATGAATCCTCAGCTTATACATGGTAAGCTTACGGCCCAAGGTAATTTGACCTTTTTTCTTACCTGTATATATGCTGAGAACGATGCTAAACTGAGAAGTAATCTCTGGAATTCATTGCGTGACATTGCCTCCCTTTCTTCCTCTCTTCCTTGGATTATCATGGGAGACTTTAATTGCCCTTTAAATAGTGTTGATAAGATTGGTGGCAATCCGGTTTCTCTTAATAATTCCCTCGAGTTCAAAGGCGTATATAATGATCAGCTTGATCTCTCTCACGGGTCTATACCGGTCTAACCAACAAGTTGACCTACCGATTCTATCAAAGCTTGATCGTGTCTTTGCAATTCTCTTTGGTCGGAGCACTTTCCTTCTTCGTTATAAAGTTCTTCCACCTCAATCCTCTGATCACTCGCCACTGGTTACCTACCTTCATACTCTCCTCCCTTTGTCGCATCGTTTCCTTTTCAAGAATTACGGTCTTGAACCTTGGTTTAAGGAGGTTGTTGCCGAGGCTTGGGGTACATTCTATCATGGGGATCCACGACATCCTATCTAAAAGCTTCATCAAGTTAAGTTCCTTAGGAGGAAAAACAAGGAGATCGCGCCTCTTAAGAATTTAATTAACTCTCTAAGATTTGATCAGGCTTTGGTCCTTGAAAAGCTTGAGTCTGATTCTAGCAACTTATCCTTATTACATGATGCGAGGGATATCAAAGATCGATATACGGCGCTTCTTGTCAAAGAAGCCTTATGGATTAAGCAACGTGCTAAAGCACACTGGCTCACTAAATCTGATGATGATTTAAAGTTCCTCTATAATTCGGTAAAGGAAAGAAAGAATACTAATGTGATTAGAGAAATCCAAATAGACAATTGCATTGTGACAGATCAAACTCTTATTGCTGAAGAATTCTGTAAGTATTTTACTAATCTTTTCAACTGCAGCTCCCCTCTTGTTATCCCTGATATTAATCTGCCACTGGGCTCAAGTCTCTCTATGGATCAAGCAGCTGAAATTGAGGCTGATATAAATGATCAGGAAATACTTAATGCTCTTCATAGTATTTCAGAAAATAAATCTCCGTGTCGATGGATTCAACTCTAAATTCTTTACAGCATCATGGGATATCACTGGCAAATCTTTCTTAAATGCGATTAAACACTTCTTTTCCACCTCAAAGATGCTGGTTCAAGCACACATTGATTACTCTCATTCCAAAAGTCAAACATTCCAATAAAATTGAGGATTATCGCCCGATATCTCTTTGTAATACCTTTTATAAAGTGGTAGCTAAAATTCTGGCTTCTAGAATGAAGAAATATCTTCCTGAAATTGTGAATCAAGCTCAATCGATTCATCAAAGGTGATATATACAACTTGGCTATGGCATTTGAGGCTTGTAATGTATTTTCCTCCTCTAACTCAAATCATCTCTTTATAGCTAAATTGACCTTAAAAAAGCATTTGATAATGTCAATAGGCAATCCCTACATAGACTTCTTTGCAAAGGTTTTCCCCAGAAATTCATTAAGTGGGTTGAGGCTTGTATTATCAATGTTCCCTTCTCAATTGTTAATGGTAACTCACAAGGATATTTTCAATCTTCCAGCGGCAAGGGTGCCCTCTTTCTCCCTTTCTTTTCACTTTGGCCATGGATACCTTTTCATGTATGATGGATATGGATGTTAATCTTAAACGTTACATTCCGTTCTCTATGGGCATTTCCCACTTATTATATGCAGATGATTTATTGGTTTTGGGTGAAGCTTCTCAATCCTCCTTTATATCCCTTGAGAACACTCTGAACTCCCTAAGATCTTATATCGTGCTGGAGGTAAACCGGTTGAAGTCTTCTTTGTTTCTCCAAATTTGGTAAGAGAGGAGCACATCTTAAACACTCTTGGCATTAAACATGGAAGTTTCCCTTTGAAGTATTTGGGCCTTCCTCTAACTAAAGGCCCTATCAAATTAACTCTTTTCAGCCCTCTATTTGATCGATTGTTTGGGATGGCTAGCTGGAAAAGCAAATTATTATCACTTGGTGGAAGGATGCAATTAATTGATCCATCTAACTACCTTTCCTATTGGTTCCGTTCTATGGCTATCCCTAATGGAATTATCAAGAGAATTTGCTCCTAACAGAAAAATTCTTTTACCACTCTGAGGCTAAGAAACTTCATACAATTGCTTGGGAGCCACCACTCTTCCTAAAAATAAGGGTGGAATTAATCTCCGCTTCTTCCCTAAATCAAATTTGTAAACTTAAAGTTCTATGGAATTTATGCTCTGGCGGCTCTTTGTTTGCTCAATGGTGCAAGGAAAACATATTTCTATTTGGAACCCTTTTAGCTCGCTCCTCTCCATGTGGAAATCTCTCATTACTACGAATAAATATAAACACAAACTTTCTTATGTTATTGGGTGTGGTAGATCTTTCTCCCTCCTTTATGATCCATGGTGTGAGGGTTCTTCTCTATATAATATGCTTGGCCATAGAGGGATACAAACCTGGGGTATTTCAGAAAATGACAAGGTTTCCTCCTTAATTCGACAGGGTTTGTGGCACCTCCCTTCCTCTTTGCTGGCTGCCTACCCTCGATGCTTTAAGAAGGTGCATAAAACTTCTATCTTTGGAGGTGCAGATTTCATATCTTGGGGCAATAAAAGATCTCCTTCTAATTTGGATTTCAAAGAGGCCGTTTTTGAATCTCATCCTATTGTATGTTGGGGTAAGGAAATTTGGTTTAAAGGTTATGCTATTAATTACGCTTTATACTGTTGGATGGCAATTAAGAATGGCCTCAAAACATCTGATATTTTGGCTAAAAAGGGAATTGGGACCCCTCTAATGTGCTGTTTTTGTCACACCTTGCCGGAAACTCATACTCATCTTTTCTTCGAATGTCCTTTTTCAATGAAATTGCTTAGAGCTTTAGTGCCCAATGGTGAAAGGATGTTGATAATGTTCTCTACCACAAACACTTAGCTTTGTTGATGATAATATGCATAAGATGATTATCGACATATTACGATAATCTTGTTTTAGTTTACTCTATATGGAGGGAAAGAAACAATAGACTTTTCTCTTCCACCGCTTCATCGGCTTCCATTCTTCTTAAACTGATTCTAGAGTGGTCGGAAAAATTCAGCATTGGAAAATTAAGCATGCTTGGCAGTCTCGTGGTGAAGTTATTTATAAATGGCAAAAGAATCTTATGTCTTTGGGTGATGATATTTCTTTCCTGCTGAATTTTCTCTTATCCGATATGATATTATATGGTATAGATTATCTTGTGGGATGATAGTTCTTGATGTTTCTATTTCGCTTTCTCGCTTGGTTTCTGAGTCTTCGATCGATACATTTGGTTTTGTCTGATTTCTATTCTCTATTTTATCATTTTGGCTAAATTTTTCTGGTATGTCCGGAGATTCATCGATACATGCTTCCTAGTTCTGTGGTTGTGGGTGTTTCTGGATATGGATGATGATAAGTCGAGCCCCTCTCTTATGTTTTACATGTTCCATACCTGTTTGGAGGCCCTGTTTTGCAACCTGGCAGAAGCTTTCTTTCTTCTTCCACTGGATGGTAGGATCGGGATCTGTAGGTCTTCTTGTGCTGAATCTCTACTCTCTTCTTCTCGGTCTGTGGGCTGTGGGTATTACTGGACGATGATGACGATGCCTCGTGCTTTATTCATCTGCACCTGCATGGATCAATCGCAACTGGCGTGTATTTTTCCCCTCATCCATGGATGTAACGGAACCGCAGGTGCTTTTGTGAAGATGTTTCTGTGCGAATTTCGCTTTGTCCGAGTCCAGATAATTGTATCAAACTATGAATATTGGTTGTTTGTAGTTGGGTTATGGCTGGTTTTTTGATCCAATTGGATTTCATGTGTCTTTTATGTTTTTGTAAGGTTGGCCACTTCTTGCCCCTTAGTTGTGTATTTTCTTTCTTTAGAATTCTCTTTTTGTATCTCTATGTAACCACTTTTTACATTTTGGAATGAATTGGGTGTAAGCCCTCAAAATTTTCCAAAAAAAAAAAATGGTGTACATCGATATAAGATTCTTATATATATATATATATATATATATATATATATATATATATATATATATATATATATATATATATATATATATATATATATATATATATATATATATATATATATATATCTTTGGAGAGAAATAAAACAAGGTAAGGCTTGAATAACAAATCGAAAGTCTCTTAGAGACTTGATCAAGCTTGATCAAACTTGATGGCTTATGAGGGAGAGTGAATACAAGTCCCCGTTAATACTAGTGCCAAAGTAACATAACTAAATGACATCTAGGTTTGAAGTAGCATGGCTTGATGGTCTTACTTTTCCCTCATATTCAAAAATCAAATGATCTTGTAATTTTAGTGGAAATTTTGGATGAAATATCAACTTGAAAATTATTAGAGTGATGAGCTGTTTCTGAATAAGATATACTATAATAAGTTAACTAATAGGTGATAACATATTAAGAGTCCAATAAAGTTATTCTAGGTCAACGACATATGGCAATGACAATGAAGCTAATGATGAGGCTTGCTAATTGAAAACTATCTTGTATTAAGACATTTGGATAAGCAACCCACCTCTATTGACACATAATCAGTTAGAGTGATCTATCAATTGAAGGGCTAATTAAAAAGGAATTGTTAGAGGCGGCGATCAAAAGATAAGATTATAAATCTTAGGTGAAGAAAGTTAACGTGATGATTGTTGGGTGAAGGAGACCATGATGAGAGCTTGAGTGTGAGTTAAGCAAGCTATCATAAAATATATTTAGTTCTGTTGCGTGCTAGAAAATCAGTCGCGGTAGAGTGAAAATTTACGCCTTAGCCTTGTCGATTAGTCCAAAGACGCATGTAATTAAAGAGCAACAGAGACACTCCAAAATTTTAACGGAAAACCTCGAAAGAGGGGAAAATCCATGGGGCCATAAAGCTTCCACTATGTATCCGTTTGAGTACAAAGTCTTCGATAACGGGATGAATTGCATATGATAGATGAATAACAACCGTAACAATGATCGTTGTATTATTACCGATGGTGGAGATGGGTAACTCGGTGGAATATAGGGTACAATTAGTGACGACGGTGGCCGGTGGTGGTGGTTGATGGCCGTCGAGCCGAGTGCGATCTTGTTTGGAGGACCTTCAAGCTTTAGAGCTCTCTCTTCCTCCTCACTTGGGCTTTTCCTCTTCTTCCTCGCTCGGACTCTTCCTTTTCTTCCTTGCTTGGACTCTTCCTTTTCTTCCTTGCTTGGACTCTTCCTCTTCTTTCTTGCTCGGACTCTTCCTCTTCTTCCTTGCTTGGACTCTTCCTTTTCTTCCTTGCTCGGACTCTTCCTCTTCTTCCTTGCTCGGGCTCCTTCTCTTCTTTACTTGCTTCAGCTCCTCTTCTTCTTCACTTGGCCCCCCTTTGGTGTGAGGAATGAAGGCCTATTTATAGATGGGAGGAGGGGCATTCTTGTAAATTCATGTAAGGCCCGTACCACTCCCCTCGATCGGACGGCTCAGGATGATTCCTTCGATCATTTGATGTATTTTGAGAATTTGGATGCCCAAATGAAGTCAGAATTATGAGATCTTAGGCTCATTAGATCCGGCTCGTCGAGACGCTCGACTATAAACATTCCATATTTGAGAGCTGTTTTGGATTTAATTGATGTCCCAAAGATTCCAATGATATTTTAAGTGCTTGATCTCGATCGGTTTTGACTCAAAATCATATCGCTTTCGACATCAAGATTTGTGCTTTGACTAGTGGTATTTTGAGAGCCATATCAAGTTCTTCAATTAAATATTTTACGCATTTTCTTATTGTAAAAATGAGTTATGGGTAGGGCTATTAGTTTTAATCGAAAATCGCTCGAACATCAGATCGGTTTTTGGATCGAATCGAGCTCGAATCGAATTAGTCGAGCCAAGCTACTATCCAATTTCCTAAATCGGTTATTTAATCGAGCGAAGCCTAACGTAGCTTCGGTTGAAAATGTCTCAATAGAATCTATTTAGCATTTATCGTGATGATTGTTCGATTTATTTTATACGGGCGTGATTTATCATCAAGCAATTTTATAAGATTCTTTTCGCAAGAATTGCAACGCGCAAATTCTAGTTTCTTTATTCTCCGCTTCCTAATCCGAGGCATCAACTCCAACTCTCAAATTCTTTTCTTTTCTCGATCTTTTGATTCTCAATCGGGGTCTTCATTCATGATTTGCTCTTAAACAGTTAAGTTATCTGTGCCTTTATTATATAATCAGGAATTTACCTCTTCTGGAAGTCTCGATCATCTCCGAGCAATAATCTCTGTAAGGTTTTTATATTTTCTCTACATCTATATGTTGATAACATAAAAATAAATAGAGAATGAGGGTTTTTTCATTTGTTGCCTCTATATCTAGTATCATGTCATCATTGATCGGTGACTATTGGGTGTTGTCCTAAATGGATCATTCAGTAATTATTTCTATTATATACTTTTGCTCTTAATGTTGATCACATGGATTTTGTATTTTACTAGCTTAAAATATATCGAGAATGAGGAGGGTTTTTTTTTTTTCATTTTCCTGACGAGCCTCTCTCGACTACCTCTCGGTTATTTGCTATAGACCTATCACCGATTCACCTATGGTTATTACTTGTTAGTTACTGCATGTGGCTTGTTTTGACAGGTTTGCTCAAATGCTCGACTTTGTGTTATTCCTGTATAAGGCTTGCTGGTGGCCTAGTGCTGTTGGTATTGCCAAGAGTTTGTATTATTTTTTGCTGAGCTTGCCTAGGATTTGTATTATTATAGTGGTATTGCTGAGCTTGCATAAGTGCATTGTTAATGGTTTTTATCAAAAGCTATCACTTATGAGTAAGTGTGCTTTCACACTCCTAATCCGGGACATTGATACTTTGATAGTTTGTGGCCTTGTGGGTATGTGGTTCTATGGTCTATGGGTTTGCGGTCTGTTAGTAGATAATGATATTTTTTATTTCTATATGTATTATTACTGTTATATTAGCTCATTTGGCTGTGTAGATGATATTGTTGCTTGCTATTTGTTTTTTTTTCACACTCTTATGTCTAGTTAAAAAAAGTTGGTTATGTTGAACATGCTCTATTTTCTTGGATATGCTTAATAAAAGTGGTTATGTATAAAAGAGTCGAGCAATATAGAAAGCTTTAGGAGTTTGAGTATTCTTTTGTTAGCATACACTAAAATTTGCATACATGCATTATTGCCTTTAACATATTCAGTTTATTAACCTTAAGGTTCTTATTTCATTTTATAGATAATGATTACAAATTCTCAAAATCAGTCTGTAAGTTTTAGTTAACCTCCAGTTGATAATATTAGTACTCCTAATGAAAGTATTCGGAAAATTATTAGCATTAAGGACATCAAAGGCAAAAGGCAAAGATCAGAAATTTGGCAACATTTCTACCAAATTTTTATCTCTAAGAAAGGTAAGATGGTAGATAAATGGAAATGCAATTATTGCTCTAAATCATACCTCAAATAGAAAACATGTACTACTTCTCAGATGAATAAACATTTCAAACTCCATCATTATAGTAAAACAACTACGAAATAGAAAAAATAAAAACTCTTTGATCCAATAGCAAAAGATATAAAGGGTGAAGATTTAATGTCTCCTTTGTATGTCTCTTCTACTTATGACCATAGTAGAATTAAAAATATTATTACCGAAATGATTATTGTTCATGAGTATCCCTTCATGATTGTTAAGCATTTATGGTTCAATATTCTGATGAAATCAATGAATCCTGATTTTCATAAAATATCTAGGCATTCTATCAAAGAAGAGTGCATGAAAGTTTATAAGTTAGAGAAAGAAAAACTCAAAAAAATCTTTAGTTGGTCGATCATGTTTCCCTTACTTCAGATTCCAGGCCAAACAGTTGGTTATATGTGTCTGCCTATGCACTTTATCAATTCTGATTGGAAGTTGCAAAGTAGAATAATAAGTTTTATTGATTTGGACTATCCTCATAGTGGTTATGTTATTACTAAGGCTATTTCAAATTTGGTTGCAATGAGGCCTTTCAAATATAATTTGTATAATCACATTAGATAATGCTTCGCTAATGATATCTCTAGAAACTTGAAAGCTTTAGTAGAAGATCCGGATTCCTTTTATGGGAGATTTTTCATGTTGATGTGATGCTCATATTTTAAACTTAATGGTTTAAGATGGTTGAAGGAAATTTGTCGATCATTGAGAAAGTATAATCTATCCTTTTATAAAGAGGTCACCAAGTAGATTGCATAAATTTTTTGCTGATAGATGGGATTATCAACTTCAAAATTACTTTGCTCAGATGTTTCAACTAGTTGGAACTCAACATATAAAATACTTGAGTTTGCTTTTTATTATAGAGCTGTGTTTCCATAGTATGCTTTAAGGGATCACAATTATTTGTGATTGTCTTCAGAAGAAGAATGAGATCAGTTTGATAAAATTAGACAACTTCTTTTTATTTTTAATCGTATTACTAAGATTTTTTCTGACTCAAATTACCCAACAGCTAATCGCCTACTTCCAAATCTGATTTTAATAAAAAAAAAATTTTAGATAGAGATTGTGATTAATTACATTTCTTTCAAATATGGCAATTGCTATGAAGTCAAAGTTTGACAAATACCGATGATTATTCTATGCTTTTTTTAATTGCTTGCATAGTGGATTCCAGAATGAAAATATTTGGGATCAATCACTATTACCCATAGATTTATGATTATGATATTGTTAATGAGAAGATTGATGCTATGAAACAAAAACTTTTTGAGCTTTACTCATATTATGCAATACAGAAACATAATATTTTAAATGAATTCTTTGAGAGTACATCCTCTCAATCGGTTAGTAGTACAACTACTCCATATAGAAGTACTAGTGATATTGATGTTCTTGATTTGTAATGATTTCATTGATCTGATTGGACCGCTACTTCTACAAAAAACTTGATTTAGAACTTTACTTAGAAGAGGCTTGTGTGAAATATCCGAATTCTGAATTTGATATTCTTGAGTAATGAAAAGTATCCGTATTGTGTTGGCTTAATTAGCCTCATGTTCAATTTGATTAATTTTGATGATAACAAACAAATGCTTGGATGTTCTAATGAATATTTTATGTGTTTCAGATATATCAATTGCTAATTACATATCCAATACATCTCACAAATTGTTAGAAGAAATTGCAAGAATAAAAAGAATGAAAGGGATAATGTGAAGCTCATGATTTTAGGTTATATGACTATTCATATGAGTTCTTTGGCATGAATCAATTTGCTCACAACCTAACATACTATTTTAATGAGGTTAATTTGTATAAATCTTTATTTAATTAACATTAACATTCAATTATATGTTTTTTCTACATAGCAATAAAATTGTCAAAGTAATAAATGATCATAACTATTAAGTATAAATTATTTTATTTACTTAATATAATTAGGTATTTTAATTTAATTTGCTGGTTATATGATAACTAACATATTTATGATTATATATAAATTATATCATAATTTTTAAATATCACATGTCAAAATTAACAAAAATATATAAAATTTTGTATTTTAGCCAAAGTCATTGTTTAATCAAAGAATTCATATCTGATTTTATCTCCATCGGATTCCTTGGATTTTTCCTTTAAAATAAGTGGTTACATGACCCACTTTGCATTAAAATTGAATTTATTATGATTTTTAAACATTACTTGATTTTAATAATGGATGCATGCTACATGCTTTGAATATATTAAGAGCTACATGATTACTTTTGACTTTCCCATGTGAATAGCCGAATTTTGCTGCTAAATTTAATATTTGTTTAATATAAATTATATTTTTAATGAATATTAAATTATCACATGATAGCATGAGGTTGTATAATATATTTCTTTGAAATAATTTTTTAAATGACCTTCTTGCCTATAAATAGCCCTCATTCTTTTCATGAAAGCATCCCTCATTCAAAATTCAAAATCTCCAGCAAATCTAAGAGAAAATCTCTTAAATGTTCTTCCAAGTGTTCTCCAAATATTGCAAGATCAAATCCTTGGTTTGAAGCTTCAACATCTTCAACAAAGCAAGCCTTTTAAAATTACTTGAGTTTGTTTTCTTGATCTTAATACTCTTAGTTGTTCATGCTATTTTCACCATCTATTTCTTCTTTCTAATTTATACTTTTGGTGGATTAGTCTTTGAACATTGGTTTTCACATCAAAGTTTCTCAATCATTTTTTTGGTGAAAAACTCTTGTGATAATTTGTAGGATCTATTTCAACTTGCTAAAATTTTAGCTTCCTACAAATTTCTTTTTTCTTGAAATATTTCTTCTTTGGTCTTATTTTGAAAGATCATTTATTCTTAGATCTATTTTAAGCATTTTAAAATAAATTATTGTGCTGAAATTATTTTCATATTTCTAGATCTCTTTTTTTTTTTAATTGAAAGCTTACTAGCCAACTTAGATCTATCATATACTTATTTTTTTTATTTTGTGATCATTAGCATTAATTGAAAGAATCTTTTGGTTAAAAAAAAAAATTACCTTGCTGAAATTTATCTTATCATGAAAAAAAGAATATTGTGAATTTATTTTGAAATCATTTTGTATTATTCTACAAATTATAATAACTTAAACATCTAGTAAGATCACTTTAAGATATTTATTTTTATTAAGTGAGCATTTTGTTTGCCAAATTTTTTGAGTTGTAAAGTGATCATTTATAAGTTGTGAGATCACTTTTGAATTTGATTTCTTGGTATATTTGTGAGAGATTTACTTTATCAAAATTTATTATTTTGTATTTTTTTGTGTTGTAAAATTTATTTTGGGGTTGTACTCTTTGTAGAGAGTACATATTGTTGTAGGGTTGTACTGCTATAGGAGAGTACTTTTGTAAACCATTTTTCATTTAGTGGATTCCTAGCTGGTGGCTAGTGGACGTAGGTTTTGGGGTTAACCACGAAAAATCGTGTGCCTCTTGTCTCTATTTACTTTATTGTATTTTTATTTTGCTGCATTTAGAATTATATCTTATCATTATAAAATCAAAATCTAATTTTCTATTTAAAATTAAAATTTAGTTTGAAAATTTTAATATTACCCAATTCACCCCTTGGGTGCTATAGTGTCTCACAATTGGTATGAGCCTAGGCTCTTTTATTTTTAACATCCAAGAGTAAATCTTTCACTATTAACAATGTTTCACAAAGGGTTCATTACTGAGGGACAATCCACTCATAGACCTCCACTTTTAGATAGGTACCATTTGATTATTGGAAAAATAGAATTAGTACATTCTTAAGAGGTCAAGATGCATGTGGTATATGTTGACACATCAATATCATACACCCAGAAGTAAATGGCATTAAAGTAGAAAAACCTTTTGAGGAATGGTCTATAGAAAGAGAACTTGATGAATTAAATGCTAGGGCTTGTAATACTTTACATTGTGCTTTATTACGATGATTACATGAAAATTTCTATGTTAAGTACAAAAGAAATATGGGATAAACTTATTATAACTTATGAAGGAACTAGTGAAGTTAGAGATGCTCACATAAATAGACTTGTTCATGATTATGAGTTATTTCATATGTCTCCTTCTGAATCTATTTCTGATATGTATACTAGATTTATGAAAATAATTAACACATTACATTCTCTTGGAAAACATATAGAATCAAGACTTAGTTTAAGATTCTTAGATGTCTTCCAAAAGAATGGGAAGCTAAAGTAACAATTTATTAGTGAAGCTAAAGATTTATCTACTTATCCACTTGATCAGCTTTTGGGTTCTTTGATAGCACATGAAGTTATTGCTCAAAGGGATAAGATGGATAACTCAGCAAAAAAAGGAGAAGGAGAAAGGAAAAGCCATTGCACTACAAGTTGATGATAGTGATGAGCATAACACCTCAAGCTCGGATGGTGATTGTGATGAGGTGGTCATGCTTTCCAAAAGGCTTGGGAACTTGCTAAGGAAGAAGAATCAAAGGTATAAAAATCTAAAATTATAAATTTCAAACTAAGAAATTTCCTACAGTGAAGGGATCATTTGCTATCATTGTAAAAAAAAGCCGGACACATAAGAGGTGATTGTCCAACTTATTGAATCAAAGAAAAAAGAAATTGATGTAAACAAAAGAAAAAAATATGAAGGAGAAAAAGTACCATAAGAAGAAGAAGACGCTTTAATAATCCATTCAAATGAATCAAGTACTAGCTCATCGATGAAGAGGTCAACATATGTCTTATGGCAAATGGAGAATTTGACTTAGATTCTCAAGAGGTATGTAATGATATATCTTATGATGAATTAGATGATGCTTTTAATGATTTAGTTATTGAATATAAAAATTAAAAGAAAATACAAAACCTTAGAAAAGAACATAAAAATTTAGATATGCATTTTTGTGATTTAAAAATGAATGTGATAATTTAAAAGTAAAAATACTTCTTTATTAAATTGTTCCTTAGTTGTAGGTAAACTTGAAAGAGAGAATATCTTATTAAAAGCAAGATTAGAATTATGTTTAAAATCACAAGTTCATTATAATACTTCATCAAGAAAAACATTTAATAAAATTATTTGCATCATACACATCCCACTCATATATCTTATAATTATCATTCTAAATCATATGCAAACACTAATGTTTGGTGCAACTATTGCAATAAAAAAAAGGGCATATTTCATTTAATTGCTATGCACGTAAAATACAAAATACTAAGCAATCATCTTATGTATGGGTACCAAAAGGTACAAACACTACACAAACCATGCATGCTAAATATCTTACTTCAAATTTAGAATGTGGACCCAAACATGTTTGGGTTCCAAAAGTTAACATGTGAGTTTATTTTGTAGGAATGCCTTCAAAGCAAAATCAAAGAAGGCTACTTGGACGTGGATGTTCAAGACATATGACGGAGATAAAGATAAATTCACAACTTTAGAATCAAGTGATGGAGGATTTGTTACATATGGAGATAATGCAAGGGAAAATCATTGGCATTGGTTCTATTTGTAAGAATTCTATCACTTTAGATAAAGTTTTTCTAGTAGAAGGATTAAAACATAATTTAATTTCTATTAGTCAATTATGTGATAAAGGTTTGAATGTAGTATTCCATGCATCATATTGCATTATAAAAAATAATGAAAATGTTTTGTTAGTAGGAAAAGATACAAAAAATATTTATGTCATTGATTTAGATAGCTTTCATGATGTAAATTTAAACTTACTTTGTTTTAAAAGCACTCATGATGATATATGGTTATGGCATAGGAGACTATGTCATATTAACATGCACACACTTAATAAAATTGCTAAACTTGATTTAGTAGTTGGTTTGCCTAAATTAAATTTTCATTCAAACTATGTTTGTGATGCATGTATTCATGGTAAACATTCTAGAAGCTCATTTAAAAGTAAAAATATTGTTTCTACTTCTAGACCTCTAGAATTATTACACATGGATTTATTTGGTCCTATTACAAAGACTACCAGGTGGAAAAATTATGGTTTTGTGATTGTTGATGATTTCTCTAGATATACTTGGGTCTTATTTGTAACTTACAAGGATGATGTTTTGGTGAGTTTAGAAAGTTTTCTAAATATATTCAAAGAGAACAAGGCCTTTTGATTAATAGGGTTCAAACCGATCATGGTGGAATTTGAAAATAAATTATTTGAGGATTTTGTGATGAACATGGGATTAGACATAATTTTTCTGCACTAGAACTCCCCAACAAAATGGAGTAGTAGAGAGAAAAATAGAATATTAATTGAATTAAGTAGATCTATGCTTGATGAGTATAAATTGCCAAAATATTTTAAGCGAAATCAGCATGTTATGTAATGAATAGGATCTATTTTAGACCAATTTTGAAGAAGACACCCTATGAATTGTTTTTGGAAAGAAGCCTAAGATTGAACACTTTCATGTATTTGGATGTAAATGCTTTATTTTGAATAATGGAAAAGATCATTTAGGTAAGTTTGATTGCAAATCGATGATGGTATTTTCTTAGGATACTCTCTTTCTAGTAGAGCTTATAGAGTTTTAAAAGAAAAAATGATTGTAAGAATCAATACATGTTATTTTTTGATGAAAATTTGATTGATCCTATTAGAAATGAAGTGATTGATGAAGAGATTGATAACTTTAAGAAAATATCTTTAGAAGATAATATGGATGATTCATTGCCTAAAGAATGGAAATATAATAAAAATCATCCAAAGGAACTAATTATAGGATCCTTCAAAAGGAGAAGACATAAGAGGTTGTAGATCATTCAGATTTTATCGAGGTTGAACCTAAAAATTTAGAAGAAGCATTAAATGATAATTTTTGGATTATTGCTATGGAAGAGGAGTTAATCAATTTGTAAGAAATGATGTTTGGGAATTAGTCCCAAGGCCCCAAGATCAAAATGTCATTGGAACAAAATGGATCTTGGAATAAGCTAGATGATTCAGGTTGTATTAGAAATAAAGCTAGGTTAGTTGCACAAGGGTACCACAAGTTGAAGGTATAGATTTTGAAGAATCTTTTGCACCGTAGCAAGACTAGAAGCTATTACTCCTTGCTTATGCTTGTTTTAGAAATTTTAAACTTTTTCAAATGGATGTCAAAAGTGCATTTTGAATGGATTTATTGACCAAAATGTATTTGTAGAGCAACCACCGATTTGAGAGCCTTGATTTTCCAAATCATGTGTATAAATTAAAGAAAGCCTTATATGGTTTAAAACAGCTCGTGCTTGCATGATAAGGTTAAGTAACTTTTGATAGATCATGGATTTAGAAAGGCGAGTAGATACCACTTATTCCTTAAGAGCATAGATGATGATTTGATTGTGGTACAAGTGTATGTAGATGATATATTATTTGGAAGTACAAATGAATCTTTATGCCATGAGTTCTCATCTTTGATGTCTAAAGAGTTTGAAATGAGTATGATGGGAGAACTTAATTTTTTCTTAGGTCTTCAAGTGAAGCAACAAGAAAATGGCACATTCATCTGTCAAACTAAGTATATAAATGAATTGCTTGAGAGGTTTGACATGAAAAGATTTAAATCTAGTAAAACTCCTATGAGCCCATCTATAAAATTGGATTTAGATGAATTAGGAAAATCTTGATCAAAAACTTTATAGAGTATGATAGGTTCACTTTTATACCTTGCGCTAGTAGCGATATTATGTTTGCTATTTGTTTGTGTGCTCGCTGTGCCAACCCAAAAGAATCTCATTTAATAGCAGTCAAGCGTATCTTTCGGTATTTGATAGGCACTATAGGTTTATGGTATCCTAAAAATTCTTTATCATGTGATTTGATTGCTTATTCGATGATTTTGTGGATGCAAAGTAGATAGAAAAGCACATCGGCATATGTCATTTAGGATCATCACTTGTGTCTTGGTCATCTAGAAACAAAATTGTAGCTTTATCCATGAGGAGTAATACATGATAGTTCTTGCTGTGTCCTTTGGTTAAAGCAACATTTAGAAGATTTTGGTATTAAGCAAGATCACATTCTAGTTCAATGTGACAATACTAGTGCTATTAGTTTAACTAAAATCCTATCCAAAGACTCAACCAAGCATATAGAAATTAGACATCATTTTATTAGGGATCATGTTTTGAAAGGTGATGTTAATATTAATTTTATTAGTACCGATTTAAAAGATATTTTACAAAACCCTTACAAGAACGCTTTTTGTACTTTAAGACATGCTTGGAATGTTAGATCCTAATATTTAAAATTGTATGTTTGTTCTCACTTTTGATGTTGTCAAAGGGGAGAAGAGTAAAATGTTGGTTAATATTAAGTCTATTTAATGCATACATTTAGGAGCAACATTATTCATCTCATATGCATAATTTTTTTAATAGAATTTCTTTCAAAACTATGATGAAAGGTCAATTTGCACCTTCATCAAAATCAATACCCAACATTAGTTTGTCATCATCAAAAAGAGGGAGATTGTTGGCTTAATTAGCCTCATGTTCAATTTGATTAATTTTGATGATAACAAACAAATGCTTGGATGTTCTAATGAATATTTTTATGTGTTTTATATATCAATTGCTAATTACATATCCAATACATCTCACAAATTGTTAGAAGAAATTGCAAGAATAAAAAGAATGAAAGGGATAATGTGAAGCTCATGATTTTAGGTTATATGACTATTCATATGAGTTCTTTGGCATGAATCAATTTGCTCACAACCTAACATACTATTTTAATGAGGTTAATTTATATAAATCTTTATTTAATTAACATTCAATTATATATTTTTTTCTACATAGCAATAAAATTGTCAAAGTAATAAATGATCATAACTATTAAGTATAATTATTTTATTTACTTAATATAATTAGGTATTTTAATTTAATTTGCTGGTTATATGATAACTAACATATTTATGATTATATATAAATTATATCATAATTTTAAATATCACATGTCAAAATTAACAAAAATATATAAAATTTTGTATTTTAGCCAAAGTCATTGTTTAATCAAAGAATTCATATCTGATTTTATCTCCATCTGATTCCTTGGATTTTTTCCTTTAAAATAAGTGGTTACATGACCCACTTTGCATTAAAATTGAATTTATTATGATTTTTAAACATTACTTGATTTTAATAATGGATGCATGCTACATGCTTTGAATATATTAAGAGCTACATTTGATTACTTTTGACTTTCCCATGTGAATAGCAATTTTGCGCTAAATTTAATATTTGTTTAATATAAATTATATTTTTATTGAATATTAAATTATCACATGATAGCATGAGGTTGTATAATATATTTCTTTGAAATAATTTTTTAAATGACCTTCTTGTATAAATAGCCCTCATTCTCTTCATGAAAGCATCCCTCATTCAAAATTCAAAATCTCTCCAGCAAATCTAAGAGAAAATCTCTTAAATGTTCTTTTCCAAGTGTTCTCCAAATATTGCAAGATCAAATCCTTGGTTTGGAAGCTTCAACATCTTCAACAAAGCAACCTTTTAAAATTACTTGAGTTTGTTTTCTTGATCTTAATACTTCTTAGTTGTTCATGCTATTTTCACCATCTATTTCTTCTTTCTAATTTATACTTTTGGTGGATTAGTCTTTGAACATTGGTTTTCACATCAAAGCTTCAATCATTTTTTTTTGGTGAAAAACTCTTGTGATAATTTGTAGGATCTATTTCAACTTGAAATTTTTAGCTTCCTACAAATTTCTTTGGTTTCTTGAAATATTTCTTCTTTGGTCTTATTTTGAAAGATCATTTATTCTTAGATCTATTTTAAGCATTTTAAAATAAATTATTTGAAATTATTTTCATATTTGCTAGATCTTTTTTTTTAATTGAAAGCTTACTAGCCAACTTAGATCTATCATATACTTATTTTTTTATTTTGTGATCATTAGCATTAATTGAAAGAATCTTTTGGTTAAAAAAAAAAATTACTGCTGAAATTTATTTTATAGAAAAAAGAATATTGTGAATTTATTTTGAAATCATTTTGTATTATTCTACAAATTATAATAACTTAAACATCCTAGTAAGATCACTTTAAGATATTTATTTTATTAAGTGAGCATTTTTGCCAAATTTTTTTGAGTTGTAAAGTGATCATTTATAAGTTGTGAGATCACTTTTGAATTTGATTTCTTGGTATATTTGTGAGAGATTTACTTTATCAAAATTTATTATTTTGTATTTTTTTGTGTTGTAAAATTTATTTTGGGGTTGTACTTTAGGAGAGACATATATTTGTAGGGTTGTACTCCTGCTATAGGAGAGTACTTTTTGTAAACCATTTTTCATTTAGTGGATTCTAGCTGGGTGGCTAGCGGACGTAGGCTTTGGGGTTTGGCAACCAGTAAAAATCGTGTCTTGTCTCTATTTACTTTATTGTATTTTTATTTTCGATTTAATTATATCTTATCATTATAAAATCAAAATCTAATTTTCTATTTAAAATTAAAATTTAAGTTTTGAAAATTTTAATATTACCCAATTCACCCCTCTTGGGTGCTATAGTCTCACATATCAAGTATAAAACTCATAAGATGACAAAAGATATTTTAAAGACCCACAATCCATTTCAATCAGCTTTTAATGGTGTTTGAGATTATAAGCTCATTATCACCAAAATACTTGATGCTTTAATTTGCATTGATTCGGTCCTCATATAAGTCATCAAAAGAACCATTGGTTTTAGATTACTAATTACATTTATGTTGTCTTTCTTCTTATTACAATTTCATTATTTCTAATCTATACTAATCTATTTCAGTTTGACATTCTTGCTGAGGAAAATTTATCAATTGATGTGCCAAAAAATATGACCACTAATTCCAATATTTGAGGAAGTAAATCAATTGGTACACCTCCAAATATAATGCTATAGTTGAATTATGGTATTAAATATTAAGATGCTTGGTTTGCTATGATATTATGTTAAGAACTTGGACATCTTTATTTAGGAATTAGATATGTTTGAACATTTAGACCTTAAGAATTGGGATACTATGAAAGTTTTATATATTTCAATGCTAAGACATTCATATTATTATATTTCTTAGAATTTGCATGTTTAGGCTATACCCAATGATGAAAATTGACTAAGATGTATATAAGTTTGAGGGTGGATAAAACTAATACATTGTAATGGCGGATAATCGTTAAGCAATGTTTTGGCCAATGATATAAATTTGAGGCTAAAAAAAATCTTGTCATTTCCTCCTATTATGTCATGTCAATTATTTTTCCTGTTTTTATTGTTTACTTAGATATCATCTTTCTTATTTTTTTCTCTAGCTATTCTATTGCCATATCTATTGAGTTTTTGTTGTTGCTTACCTTTGATTTTGCTAGATGGATTGAGCTGAGCTTGAAAATGAGTTGTTTACTTACATTATTCTATCTTTCTTTATTCTATGTTTATGCTATTCTTAACTTTTTGTGATGGTTATTCTTGCCATATCCGGTATTGTGTTTTTTGTTGTTCATTATCTTTATTCTAGAATTTGATTTTAAAATGAGGAGTTGTTTACTTAAATTGTTTTGTCTTTTTAGATTCTTCTTGTTATGTCGTTTGTAATTGTTTTTTTTTTTTTTTTTACTTTTCTTTGTGCCATATCCGTAGACTAGTATTGGGTTTGTTATTCTTAGCTCCTTTGATTTTGTTGTTTGAGCTAATGAAAATGAATAGTTGTTTACTTATATTGTTGATCTTTCTTCCTATTGTATATAATATTCTTTTTTTTTTCATATTATCTGTTGCCATATCTGTGGACATTATTGGTTTATCCTCTTTGCTTAGCTTTGGTTTTCTTTAATTGAGTTGAGCTTAAATTAAGCAATTGATTACTTAGATTGTTCTAAGTCTTCTTTTTAATAATCAGAATAATTCTTTTTTTTTTTATCCACCAATCATCTATTTCTAAGGATAAAAGTCATACATAATTTTATATTCTACTTATTTATATATTATTCTTTCTTTCTATACAATTCAATAACATCATTGTTTATTCTTTAAATAGAGGTAATTTTTTGCTAATCTTTTTCTTGAGTTTTCATAAGTTAAATATTCATTATTTAGAAATCAAAATCATGTTTATTTTTACACGCTTTTGTTGTAAGTTGTAATGTATAATGTATTTATATTAGTGCAAAGAGTTGTAATTTGTAAATTGTTTGAAAGTTGAAACTTGTAATTAGATATGCACTTATGCATTATAGTATTTTTTTTTCTAAATTATAAACATTTTCTCTACATATAAACATTTTCTAAATTGTAAACATTTTATAAACATTTTTCTAAATTATAAACATTAGTGTATAATGTATTTATATAATGTGTCTATGTTTTAAAAATATATATTTTAATGTAATATCTAATAAATATTAAAAAATTATATTGAAATCATAAAAAAAGATAAGAAAGTTTAAAACTGCCATATTGTTGTAAATATATATATATATATATATATATATATATATATATATATATATATATATATATATATATATATATATATATATATATATATATATATTGGTAATAACAAAATGAGTTTGTAATCAACAACAATTTGATTCGAGCTCATGAACAACGAATTAAAATTTGAGCCAATTATGATCCAATTATGATGGCTCAAATCAACTTGCTTTTCCTAGTTATGAGTCTTATTTGAGTTTAGATTTCTTATCCAAATGTCACTAGAAGTTTATTCTTGTCTAACAAAGTTGATATCTTGTAGCACTATAAAGAGGTAGTATTTGTTATAATATTTTGGCCACATTAATTTTATGTACTTTGTCACCTTTGTTGTTGAAAATAAATTGTAGTTCACTTTTATCTTAGATTTATAAGTAGTGAAATGACAAAATTTTGGAAACATATTAGCTTAATAAATGTTACATTTCACTTAAAATCTTTGGGGGGTTCATAGCATTGGCTTAAGAGGTAATAAAAATTCTTACTATCATATGATAATGTGTTGGAAATATTGTAATGGTGGAGTATAACGTTGAGAAATTAATGGAGAACCCATACTCACCATATTATGTGTATGTAACGATGAACTGATAAATAGTTGGAGTCGAGCTCAATGAGCTAACAAATAAGTTTTGGACTTGACTCATTAGCCAGCCATTCATTTAATAAATATTGCAGATCAATTTAAACTCATTGTGATCCAAATTATTTCTACTTTAAAAAAACTATTTAGAGGTTATCAAATATATGCAACGATATAATTGCCATGATATAGACAAATAATATATCTAAAAATAAAAAAGTTTAATATATTGAAAATTTTGATTGGGTGCAATTAAAATATAATTAAGATTTAGCCATGAATCCATCAGCAATAACAAATTAACTTTTCTCAGATAAACGTATTAAATTTAAAATTTATCTCATATTTATCAACAATTAAATGCGTCAAAATCTAACCAACTGTCGAACGCAACAGGACCTATTGCGAAGACATAAGAATTGTAGTCCTCTAGCAGGATATTATCGTCTTTTCATTAGCCGGACAAAGCTTTTAAAGCGACCAGAAAGCATTCTGAAACAAGGAGGCGTCGTAGAGAGAAAGCAACAATGGGGTATCTTGCGGTGATATTGTGGCTGCGTGATTTTATTCGATAGATGCACCGGTTCTTTCAACCTCATCTCGAAAACAGGAGAAACGGAAGCGAAGGAAACCGGCGACGAGCAGCGGATCGGCGACGATGTGGAAGTTTTCAAGTTTCGATCCCTGAGAATCGAAAGCTAGCTGCGCCGCCGACAAAGCCGGTGAGAAGGGACAAGGCTTTGGTGCGGAGGAGAACCAGGTGAATATTCAAAATTAATAAGATTCTAATTAGAGAGAAACTTTCTATCAATTCCACCGAAGACCAATCAGGCTTTTTTAATTTAATTAAGTGGACGGTAGTTCTATCGGTGCAAGTATTAGCTGATGTGTTTGAGGAGGTAAAGGATTTTTTTACCCTTATTTTATAGATAACTCTAATGTATTTAATATAAAATAAATTTATATTTTTTAGATAATATCTTATACTTCAAATGATAAAAAAAATATAAAAAAAATTAATTTATCTAAATAAAATATTTTAGCTTTATTTAGATTTTATGATTTGTTATATAGCTAAAATAAAGTTTAAATACTAGATTTTTGAATACATGCCTTTTCAATGTTATGTATGCAAATCATCCTTTATTATTAAATCTATCATGGAAAAATTTAAGGCCATGTCAAGTTATTTTGAAAATAAACTATTTTTTCATGGTTACATAAGTTAGAGTTGTGATTTAGTGTTTATTTGGGGTGATTAGTTATTTATAAAAGTAGACCCAAGTTGTTGGTAAATCAATTTTTAAAAATTTTTATGATCTTTTAAATAATTTAGGTGTTAATTTTGTTATAACTATCATAGTTTAATAGCTATAATATGAATAAGTTTTATTTTTTATATCTGTTTGAAAATTCTAGTAAAATACTGATTAGAATAATGAGATTTAGTAAAAATTAACTATAATAATTATTCAGATTGACTACTTGCTAGTAGAGATGTCAAAAATTATCCTGATACGATAATTTGACTTAAAAAATTCATGTTCGGATTTAATGAATATTCGGTCAATCGATCAAAAAAAATTAACATATTTAATTATTCATCGAATTTGGGTGACCAACAAACCCAAATTTGAATTGATTTAATACTAAACCAAGATTGAATTCTTTCATCCACAACCTCAAAATTAATCTTTACCGTGAATACTAATTTGACTTGATTTTATCTAAATTTGACCTAATATATAGCAAGATTATGGCGCTTCTGGGTAAGAAGGCGAGGAGAATTTTGATGGTTTAATAAATATATACTCAGACCGTGTCGTTAATTTGATCTAAACCAGACTGACACCCTTACATAAAAGTGTTGAATAATCACTGAAATTTTCTATAAAATAAATAAATAAATACTCCCTTTGGCAGAAATTTTATAAGCAAAACTAATAATCGCTATATATATATATATATATATATATATATATATATATATATATTGTAGGTTTTATTCGAAAAACTATGTGCAAACTTCATATTATTTTTCAGAGATGCTGCAGTGAACTCATGTTAAATCATTTTTTTAATTTATCTTTTCAGTTATTATGACACGGGCGATGTCTTCTCTGCATTAGGGGCAACAATTTTTGCATTCTGATGTATTTGGAACGACTGAAAAAGGCAACGAGATGGGATAGAGATGGTCAATGGAGGAGGATATTTAATTTATTATTCACTGACAAGCGATGTTCATTAGCAGATCGATAACTCATCACTTGTACCTTTTTTTTTCATGTATATTATGAAATAATTCTAATTGTTCAATTTAATTAACTTGTTATATTAAATAAAAAAACTTTTGCATAATAATTAGGATACTTATCTGCTATTATAAAGTGTTTAACTCTAACTTCATATGTTAAAAAATTGTAGAATCTTGAAGTTGTACACTTTTTATTACAGATAATATTTTTAGCATTTCAAAGGTTTTCAAAAGCATCAAATTATCTAACAATTTTATCCATATTAGCCCTAACCTATATATGAATATGCACTATAATACCATTTTATAGATATGATTAGAGTGAATATTTGCATATTTAGCTAATTAATTCAAATAAATCAAATTTATAAAAAACAACAAGCACAAAATAAAAAGGTACGGTTCAAATATATTTTGAACTACATTCATATCATATTCAATTTATGTTCAAACTTGAATTAAATTTAATTTAAACATGGTTCAAATAAGATTTGAATGTGATTTAAATATGGTTGTAACTATTGATATGATATTGAAGCATTTTAAGGTTAAAATTTTAATGTGAGAATAATAATTAAAACTCTTATTATAAGTTTATACCTTATATATATTTTAAACTAAAGGCTTATTTATTATAATCACTAATAATGACTAAGTTTTAAATTTAAATAATTAAAAGTGTAATATCACTAATCTTGAATAAAAATGGTTAGAATATATTATCACTATGGAGATTTATCACAAATATCTTATATGAGATCTGAGATTAATGAAGATAAAAGATATTAAGAAGAGGGATAAAGGTTATGAATTATATTTATATACAACCCCAACATTATAGTTTAAAATGAATTTGGATAAAGGCCAATGTTGAATGATTTAGGTTAGGTTAGATGTATTCTTGGGATAAATGTAACATTAGACTTAGAAAAAGGCTTATTGCATTTATCACAAAACAAATATGTTTCGATCATTCTAAAGAAATTTGGAATGAAAACAATCAAATCTATTTCATCACTGCAATTCAATCATTCATTCTCACAATCACCAGCAACTATAATGTGAATAAAGTATAATTCGATTGATGAAAAAAATTAGATATTTTATGAAAGAATCAAATTCATTGACATCAAGTTGCATTTTATCAAGAAAGTTCATGCTCTGGGTACTAACAATGCTTAGAAAATGTGTATAAACGATAATCCTATCACATCCTCAGTATAGTAGAAACTTAAACCAAATTCCAACACTGCTTAATCTTGCTCCTAAACCTCCTAGTTAAGTAGATGTTGACACAAAGAAGGAATTAGATTAATTAAGATTTAATTCAAAGTGGAGATTATTATATTATTGAATCAAGTATCACTCTCAATATTTCTTCTAAGTATTTAATTTTGTGTTTTTACTTACTAACCCTTGCTTATATCTCATTTTTTCTATTTAGATTTTTTTTAGGTTTGTATCGAACGAAATCAAAACACCTAGCAATAGAGCGGAAGCGTTTTTTGTTGCTAGACTAAGAAGAGTTAAGAGGAGATAAAGCAAAGTGTTTAAAGTAAGATCGTGGAGGTGGAGGTGGGAGGGGTCTGAATGTAGCAGGTGGAAGGTGACGATATCTCATTTTAGATAGATTGAGGATCACGAGGCGATCTTGAAGGCGTCTCTCGAACCACGTAAACCTCAAAGTGATTCTTATTTGGCAATTTTTTAAACTAAGTATCATTAGAATCTTAATTAGGTAAGAACAAAAAAAAATTTAATAATAGTATACCCAATTAACACGCCACACCACGTCCGATTGGCGTACGCGTAATGCGGTTGAGGCCGCCACCTTGACTTTATATGAGCCGCCGCCCACTAATGCGACCCCGACATATTAGCCGATCGCCACGATCGCCTATCTCCTTAGTCCGATCGAATCGCTCCGAGTTCGATCAAATTCGACCACCACCGAGCACGGCTTTCTGGAACTGCCGCCGTAGTTCACTTCATGGCCTTTGTCCGTATTCGATATAAACTTCTTTTTTTTTCCGTCATTTGGATTCTTTCTTTTCTTGATTACTTGTTGCTACGGATTTGTTGTTTTGTCCAGTTGGCTAATTGGTTGTCCTCTTTTAGCGGAGGGTGTTCTATTTAGCGGCATTCTATCTATTGCGATCTAGAAAATTAAGTTTTAGTTGTATTTTAAACATTATATTGTTCAAATTGATTTAGTTGAGTATAGTAGATATTAGAAAATTATGATTTAATTAAATTTTTTAAAAAAAGCATAATATTCAATGCAATTATTTAGACAATAGTTTTTATTATGTTAGTTTGATTATTCTATTTTTTTAAAAGATTTATTTATGATAAATTATAGCGGAAAGGGATTCTATAACCCTTGCGTGGTGCTTGAGTTAGTTTGAATAAAGAAAACTGATATTTTTAATGGCTACAATCAATTTAGACCTCATTTTTGCTTAACCTAGTTAAATGTTATATGTGTAATGGTGCAATGATTATTATTCATCTTATATTCTTTAAAAGATAGGTTAATTGTATTGATATGTTTACATGCTTTTTCGTTGGTTTGAAATTGTTAGTTGGCTATATTCTTCTAGATTTAATATTTCATTGAATAAGTACATTATGTTATTATTAGTGCCAACATTCTTGGTCATGACTTACTCAAATTGATAATCGTGAAGTGCATTGTGTCGTATGCCTAAGAATCACGATCTTGCAATGAGACTTGTTCAACATTATAAGCGAAATTGATATTTAACATTGCAAACGCTTGAGTAAATTGAGATGCCAACTTTTTATGAATGGAAGTTGCTTTTCGTTTTGGGAAGAAATTATGATTCAAATTGGTGTGGATGCATGAGTAATATATCTTATCATGAAGTTATCTCCAAATTCCCTTTGAGATAAATCTTTTCTTTGATGTATCTTAATTATATTTGTGATTCTTGACAGAATGCGAGGAGCACCGCCGCTAGCTGACGCCTCTGACATAAGATGGCTACCCACCATTGGAGGCTACACTGCCGAGGTTCATCCTAGTATTGCCTCCCTAATGCGAATCGTCAGCCACGATACTATAAGTGAATTTTATTTTTAGAATGGGTTACCGCTACCTTTTATTTGATGGGTACTTAGATTTTTTGTTTTTTCGAGCACAGACTTGAGGTCGCATCATACTTGCTTATGCTGAAGGAGTGGTCCATTACATGCAGACGATTCATCAGTGGGCTAGAGCAGGTGGGCCTACACTGTGTGAGTCAGCTACACTTCATCCAACTAGATCATCATTTGCTAACCGCCTTGGTTGAGAGATGGTCTTCGCAGACCAATACCTTCCACCTCGCTGTAGGTGAGATGACTGTGACGCTCCAGGACGTGGCGATGATCCTGGGACTACGGGTTGATGGGCCACCTATCATAGCTCGACAGGATTGGCGAGGAGAAGAGATGACACTTGGCACCGATTCTGGATGATTACGACACTCTTACGTGACGTGATGTATGATCCCATCACCCATGGATCGATCGACCGTGGATGGGTCGCACACGCTAGACATGCCACTAAGGTGGCTCATGTGAACTTTCTGAGTCATCTACCGAGCACGAGGAGTTCTTCCGTCACTTGCGTTTATTTTTTATCGATTGGCTTCTTCTCGATACTCTTCGGTCGTGAGGTCCACTTATAGTATTTACCACTCTTAGAGGACCTGGATTCCTTTAGCATGATGTCTATAGGTGGAGTGCTTTTTCATCTATAGGAGTTGCACGATGACTAGCCTAACAGGCCAACATGGTCGGTTTCCTACATCTCCGATTTGGGCTTGGGAGCATATTCATGTGGGCGCCGACTTTACATGTTCCATATCCGCAGAGCTTGGTCGCGTTGGTTTGAGTGTTGTTAATTACACTTTCAAATTATGCAGCTTATATTTATGTTTAAATTATATTTTGTGTGCAGATGGAATGAGAAGTATGTTTGTCAGCAGCCAATGACAAATGTTGCAAAGGTACGTAAATGAGCTAGATGGTTCATGCACAAACACAGTCGATCTGCAGTTAACACTTTAGTTTAAATATATGTAATGTAGATTATGTTTTAACATAATTTTTACTATATGTGCAGTGATCCTAGTCATGACAATGATCGCAGACATCTATCGATACATGCTCAATAGACATATGGTTAAGACGAGTCCCTCTTATCACCGAAGAGGGTTGAGTGATATTTACCGATAGAGTGTCGGCCGCGGCCTTATTCCTGAGTAGATGTAGCCCGCTTGACCCTAGTTTCAAAAGGGTCGATGGTCGGGTAAAGCGGATGTCGGGTTGATTACCACCAGCCATACATTGCTACTTGGGAGAGGCGAAGGGATTGCCTCGTTGAGGGCCTAGATGAGGATGTGGACAAGAAGATAGCAATCAGACAGTACATATGTTGGTTCGGATTGTGGGCTTCTCTGTATTTACTGGCCGCCTGATAGATCCTCCGACCACTTACTACGCCAGAGCACCAGTGGAGCGTATTTATGTAAGTTCTGATATAAGTAAGTATTCAATATTTATGTATGTGCTAATTTAACATTTTGTTTATCGTGTAAGCGGAGCATATCGCGACAACTCGGGACATCTTTCAGCCATACTTCGGTGCTGTGGATGATCACCCCTTACAGGGATGTATTGATAAGTATGAGCTGATATGCAGAGACCTGGATGAGCGTACATATTGGTGACACATATTACGGATCGGTCTCTGAGGGTGTTGCACACCATGACCGAGCGCCACTCACTACCGATCCGTGTCCTTCTACATATCAGCCTACATATGACTCGCAACCACCTATATTCCAATCACAGGATGATATGACGCATACTGCCGAGGATCTTGCAATAGAGGGCCACCATCGCCTGGATCGCCCATCTCGCACTGCCACACACTGAGTGGTGCTATTCCACGCAGACACCGGAGGAAGACAGTTGTCACACGGTATAGGTTTAGGACAGTATACTTTTGTGTCTGTACTACATTTTATTTATCTGTTTCATTACAAACTTGAGAGTCATGTACACGCTAACTTTGATTATGTCATAATGAACTTCTTATTATTTGTCCATTTCTGAAATGAATTGGTTAACTTCATATGATTGTCATCCATTAAATTATTATCAACTTTATGCGTCAAGAACCATTTCAAGCTCTAAACCGACGTAATACTTATCTCACACATAATAAGCTCCTGTATGAGTTCACACCTAAAAAATTAACTGGGCCGGGCCATTTGAAGCCACCACTAAGGGCGAATGGCCTCACTTCATCAGATTTAAGGCCACGGAACCGACGATAGGACCGCTTCAATTAATCAATGACTATACCTATTCTTAAATTTTTTATTAATACTTAATTACCTAATTAAGCTTCTAACCATACTTAATTAAAAAAATTGTCTTCTTATTTTTTCGCTATTCTTATTTTATATTTATGATTATATATATGCATATGAATAATCTCTATTTAAAATTATTTTCTAGACCTCCATTCACGGTTAACTAGCAGAGTACTGTGAATAATAATTTGTTAAGAGTTAAAGTCTTGGTGATCATACATTGCATTCGTAAGGCTTGTTCAACTTCCTGTACAATATTAATTTATATTACCTTAAATTAAAGTTTGTGATTGTGAATGCAATTTCAATGCTTTGTAATTCTACTCTTAGGTTCATTAAGTTCATATATTTTTCATTCTAACTGAAATAAGTTAGAGTTATTTGATTGGGTATAAAATAAATATAGAAGATTAATTTTTTTATATTTTGTTTGAAGTAAAATGAATTTTATGTAAAGATGAATAATGGTGAGTGAGTGATGCTGATCGATTGTAGTGGGAGGTAGTGGGCAGTGTTGGCCAGTGGCATGTGGTGGACCGTTATAGAGATGGATGGTGAGCATCTGCAATGCGGTGAACAACCAATGTTTAGTGGCTGATAGTAGGTGATAACACATGTCCTATAAGCTGAGCTTGAAATTCATTAAAAATTTACTTTGCATTATTTCTCTTCAAACAGAACATCAATATTCTTATAACCCTTACATTTGGAATATGTTACACCCATTTTATTTCAATCCAAACACCTCCTTGGTTGGATTTTTGATAAATTTTTTATTAATGCTATACACTACATTGACATAAATTTATTTAAAATAAAAACTAGATATTCTTAGAATCCATCTAGAACTTCTCTATTCAAAAGCTCGTGTGTTTTGAAATCTAAAATTTACGTCACAACTCATATTTGATCTCATGGGATTTCGGTTATAGCCAACCCCATTTTTTTTGGGACATTTGAAATTTAAGACAAACTCACACACAATATACGCTGCAAAGGAAACCAGACTTTGCTGACAAATAAAGCTCAACCAATAAGAGCCTTCCATGCCGAACCCCATTTTGAATAAGCTCTCTTTCCCATCTTGATAAGAAGAGGTAATAACTATCAAAATATATATATATATATATATATATATATATATATTAGAGTATCATGATATAATTTTTAGTAGGATAAAATTCAATATTCTTGTATCTATGCTAACATTATTATAAATTATGAATATCCTAACGTAATTTTTCTATTATTTATTTATTTATTTTTTGGAAAAATGAGGGCTATGCCCAATTGTATCCCAAAGGAAGAAGAAATAAAGTACAGTAATAACGAGAGAAAAAAAATAAAGGAAACAAAATCAAAGGGTCAACCCTCAAAAGCAGGTGGACTCAGAGAAAGGAGCGACAGACAAAATTACACCATCAGCCCAAGATCTCCCCGATTGCCAAGAACAAAACCATTGGCCTAGAAGAAGGGGACAGGAACATTAAACACAGAGAAACAGAAGGGCTATCCGGAGTCAGCATCTCCAAAAACTTGTCAATCCTCAATTAAGCCAAGCCAAAAAAAATAAGGAGCACAGAAATCCATTAGAGAGCACAAGTGGCATGCTATAATTGCAAGAAAAGGGAGTAAGGCACAGCGGGTTTTCCTTGGCCATCCAAGAGGAGATCCAGAGAATATTAGCCATATCAAGTCGCCCAAAAGGTCTCATCCTTGTCCACCAGCAGCAGCACAACAAAATAGCTGCAAAAATGGTATGTGAATCAAACAGAAATTCATATCTAGCAATTCACAGAGCAGAAACAAAAAAGAAACCCCAGATCCGAGGCCAAAAACAAAACATCCCCTCGCAGCTAGTCATCCAAAGTATCATGAACAGTCTGACTTCTACAATAATCTAAGGTAGTGAGGATGTTATGGGGCCAAGTCTTGAACTTCCAACGCCTCAATTTGTAAGCTATCCTGTATTTAATCTTAAGACAAAGGGCGTCAAAAGAGACTGCTTTATTCCAAAATAATCTGGAGTTCCATTCACACCATAGAGTGTAGACTAAAACAGCTACAATTAAAAGGTATAATCTCTTCAAAGCATTATGCTTAAAGTGGAAGAGAAAGTATGGACCATACCATGTAAATCAAGATAAGCACAAATCAATTGAATTCTAAGCGACAAATAAATAGTTCAAAATACCTGACGCTACGAAAATGGTAGAAATGACCTCCGATCGACGAACGGATTTTGTCATCACGCTCAAAATGTTGAAATTGATCAAAATATAAATATTTCAAAATCTAACGATCAATCAATAAAGCGCTCGCGCTATCAATGCTTGCACGTATATCAGAGTCAAGAAGTTGCGACGATGACCAAACGATCTCCGTTCATGAAATTGATTGAGTCGTTAGCTTCAAAACGTCGAGAACTATCAAATGAGA
>CM038225.1:61614889-61706930 GCA_021442155.1 Cymbidium sinense
ATAAATTAAATTTCTCACACTTAGCAAGTCATAACTCTAAAGTCTAGTTAGGACATACCACACAAGCTCTAACACATGTATATTAGGCTAAGTCACCATTTCTAGCTTTATATTATGGAATTGCATGGTTTGATGAATGTTTAGTTTTGTGATGTATTATTTTAGAGTGGATGTTAGGGTGTATGTGTGTAGCCAATATTAGCAAATCATATCTTGTACAGGTATTTAAGCCACGTAAAAAAAATATAAATCCTTTTTGTTGTGTAGGTTGCTTATCCCCTAAGCATAGCCCAAGTTAGGATAGGTGGATTTGGTTATGTGTGGGGTGCTAAGTCAAAATTATTCCTATAATTGCTTAGGTTGTATGGTGTGTTTAACTAACATTTATTTTGTGGGTGTAGCTAGATTTACTTTCCATCCTCTTAATGTAATTTTTGCATTAGGATTAGATTAAGTGTTATGGGGGATTAAGATGAGCATTGGTTATAAGACCAAGTCTTATACACCATGTGATGTTGTTGGCCTCATTTTTAGAATGAGCTCTCAACCCCTTCATCTTAGACATATGACTTCTCTTAGACATTAAGAGTTTCTTAATCTTAAGACACATCTAGTGATTAGGTGGACACTCAACCTAACCCTAGAGAATTAGAAGAGTTAGCTATAGGAATAGGTCATGCCTTAGGGGTGTTATGAAAATTTGCCTACCCTTAGCTTGAACCACTCCTCACCTTCCTTCCTTCAAGTCAAACTCCAAATCAATCTTATCTAATTTTCACCAAACTCAAATTAGCTCTATATGATTGAAATCCATGATCGAAATCCAAGATTGAAATCCATGATTGAAACCCACGAATAAAATTCCTAAGTCCCTTAATTTCCCTCTTAAGGACTTAGCCTAAATCATGTTCAAATCAATTCAAATTCATGAGATTTTCTATAACTCATTTATATTGTCATTTATATTCACATATATAAATGAAATATAAATACAAATCAATCAAATCAAATCCAAAAAATAAATTCTAAATTTTAAAAATCATTCCTAAGTCCTTAATTTCCCTCTTAAGGACATAGCCAAAATCATGATCTAAACCAATTCAAATTCATGGGATTTTCTCATAACTCATTCATATTCTCATTTATATTCATATATATAAATGTGTGGTGAAAAATTTCTATAAAGGAGTCACCTTTTAAATCTATTGGTGAGAAGAGAAAGAGGCAAGACTATAGAAATTCATTATTTTAGGATGTCATGCAGATTCGTAGATGTGCTTATTCTGATGATCACATTATCAAGGAAATAGTATACTATCTCAAAGGATAGATGTCACTACCCTTTAATGGACCTAATCACCTCAATAAAGACTCCTAAGGATGATGGGTCTGCATATGTACTAGAGATTCTTCCCCTACTTTATATGGAAAAGTAAAATAAGGTTTATTTTAAACCGGGTTCAGTAAGTTCCTTACATAGGCAAGCCCCCGTAGTTAATTACATCCTAAGGAATGGGGATCTCTTAGAAAAACTCTTGATTAAGGTAAATGATCATTGTCTACAAAGATTTCAATAGGAAAGGACTATCAATCAATTGGTTTATTTTTGAAGATCAAATGGGATTGATCAAAGGGATGAAATTATTATTGAAGCCAAAATGGAAGATAAGTAGGTGATGCCCACAATGCTAGGAAACTTAGCAAGCATCTCAAACTAACCTAAGATTTACATTGATTTAATATTGAGAATTTTTCATTAGAAATTTACTTATGATTCCTTAATACAAGATTAAGGAAATGCCTAAGAGGTGAGGAATTATGCTTATGGCCCGCGAAGGGGAGAAGCAATCTCAGAACCTAAAATTAGGGAGCTTTGGCAAGGGTTGAAAGCACAACCTAAATCTAAGGCAAAAATGGGTATTTAATTTTTCTCCACAAGAGAGGACAAACCACCTGACAACATGAACTTACAACCGCCTGGGGGTGGCCGCTACGATTTTAAATTTATGTGGGCAAGCTTTTATGCTTGTGTAAGATAGCTAGGTTGTTATTTATTTAGAAAGAAACTAAGTTTTTAAACTCACTCCTTAAAGAGACTAGATTATGTAAGGGTATACTTCAAATGATTTAAATATAATGCAATTCAAATTTCATTTTATTTTTATTTTTGAACAATTATTTTGACTCATAATAGGATTCATGCCTAATACATGAGAAATAAAGTTATTGGCCAAAATCGTGAGAAGAGGAGGTGTGTTTCTCTCAAAGGTCAAGCCAAGTTTCGAAAAGTGGAAGCCCTCCAATCAAGAGTGAAATAAGATGCATTTGTGCATGATATTATAAAAGAAATACTCATCCAGCTAAGGGTTGCTAATTCTTTTATCTTGATTTTAAACCTAAGCTTTAGGTGAGTTATGAGTTTTTTTATTTTAATTTTGAGTTATTAAGTTGGTAAAAGATTTATTTTTCCTAAAGAATTTAACATCCAGCCATACATAAAGCAAGGAAGAAACTAGGAAAAAAAATGTCATTAATGTAAACAAATCATCAATCAATTTATAAAGCTAATTGAAAAAGAAAAAAGACCATTGTGGTCACCACCACAAACTCAAAAATAATAAATTGGGTAGTGAGCTCTACCCTTATACAACAGATTACAAATGAATTAAATTTATTGTTATGGGGGTCTTCAAGCTTTATTCTTCTTCTTCTTTTCTTCTTTTCTTCATCTTTCTTCTTCTTCTTTGGTTCTTTCTTTTGATGGTTGGAAGGTAGATGCTCCAAGGCTTTACATGGTTCATAAGATGGGATATTATGACCAATTCTCATCCTAATCCCCATAATAATCATTCCAAAATCTTAATTGCATAAATTTATATGAAAAGGAAAAGAATGGAAATCTAGCTAACACCTGGAAAATAGAGATTAGCTAAAATAAACCACATAAATCCCAAGCATGTATATTGGACTTTCACCACCACACACATGGGTGACTAAGTCCACCAAGCCTATTAGATTATGCTTAGGGGTATAAAGCACCTGCAAGCAAAAGTATTTATATATTTATTTATAATAACTCCCCTTAAGCACAATCCCATGTAGAAAATAATGATTAGACTAAAAGCATATGACCATTCATTATACGAGAATAATCCTAACATCACATCTAAAATGTATATCACAAAGCAAAATAATACATCAAACCATGCACCGTCCTAACTTAAAGCTAGAGGTGGTGACTTAGGCTAATGTGTGTGCTTTGAAGGTTTGTGTGGTATGCTTAGCTATGGCTTTAGGTTCAAATTTTCTAAGTGTGAAAGCATGTTCAACTTAGAGGAGGGTTTCATTTAAGTTGTTTAGTTATTTTGTATTGATTTTATTACATATTTTCATTAGGTTCAAGTGAATCACAACTAATTATTAAGCTATGAAGAGAGGAAAGAGAAGAACTTCTCTTTCCTTCCCTAACCTAAGTAATTTCTGAGGTAGATTAACATTTTAATTTTGTTTAGTGAATGTTTTGATTCAGTATTTTAATTAATCCTAAGTTTAGATGAACTCTAAACAAACCTATTCAAAAAAGAAAGGCATTTTAAGATTAAATAAAATGAACCAAATTCACAAAACACACACATTACTTCATTTATTTCCCAACATATAATAACATGCATATGAATGAGTCCTAAGCATATCTATACATACAAATGAGAGTATTTAACACACTTTATGATGCATGCTAAGTAATCCATTTAAGGAAATTTGGAAGTTTAGTATGCATGATTTTCTTAAGTAGAAAAGGGTTTCTTTATCCAATTTTCACATTCACACATGAAAGTAAAGAAGGCATAAGTGAGTACAGTGCCATTGTTAACTAGAGGTGTAAGGTACAAGACCTACTTTGGGCTACTTAAAGCCTCGCAACTTCGGGGTTGTCCAGACTAATATACCACTTTCCTTAAATGCAAACATGTGCATAAAAGAAATAGATTGGAAAGAACGAATGCAAAAGTTGTATTAATTGATTCATTTTGTTTATGCAATTTATGTGCATAAACATAGACCCTTAAGTGATAGCATAGATGAATAGATATGGAATTAGGTAAGTGTTAGGTTCTTTTCAAATGAACCATACATCTTACCTATTCAAAACTACTAAAAAAAGAGAAGAAAACCTATGCTAAGCAACCTTTATATTCTTTTCACATGCAAGATTATAATTAAAGTATAAGTAGCATACTTTAGATTTGATATTAATTTATATGTTTTTTGAAAATAATTTGAATTTAGTAGTGATAATAGCCACTCATATTTCTACTTTAGCCAACACATGCAAATTTGACATAAAGTAAACAATTTCATTTTAAATTTGAATTTTGAAAAATATGAATGCATGAAACCACATGACATACAAATTTAACATGTTGGGAAAAGAATCAAAGCAATGAAAGCATGTAAACACATTCACTTTAATTAAATCCTAAAGACATTCTTATGGATTAAGAAAGTTTAAAATAAATCAAAGTGTATTCAAAGTGATTTTTGTTTAATTTGAAGTTTGATTTAATTTTGAAAAGGTGAGTTGAGTTTACTGTTCCTAACCCATTCCCACATGTATTTGATATTTTTGTTTAGTTTTTATATGATTAGATTCATTTTTTATGTTTTAATTAGGTTAAAGCATGAATTAAACAAGTTAATTAACCCTTACCTACACCACCTTGGCATAGTTAACCAAATAATTATGAGTCAATGAGATGACATAAAAAATCACAAGGAATTTAAACTTATAATGCACCTTGGAAGAAAAGGGCCTAATGCAATTTGGCTCATGATTAATGGTTAATTAAGCTAAGGGGTTTAGCTTAAGTAATTTCAAAACACCCCTTCACACATATGAATTGGGTTTTGATTTCCTTAATTGAACTTAGGCTCTTAAACACCTAAGCATCTACCCAAGGTAGATTAATTAAGTTCTAGAAGTTTTTAGAATTTTAGAAATTAATTAAGGGAGTGATTAATGAATTAACCCTTTATTAAGAGAAGATTAAGGAAAGAAAAGGGGTTTAGAGAATAGCTTAGGGGATTGCCCCAAATCTCCTATCTACCTGGATCTGACCTTAATCAACCCAATAAAACACTAATCACACCTTAATTATCTTAATTACATAAGGGGTAATTAGGAAGCACATTCCCCCAATTAATTCAATAAATCCCAAGAAAATTAGGAGGTAGAGTCATCCCAAAACATACCCAAGAAGTTTGGGATTAATGAGGTTTAATTAAAAGGTAATTAGCAAATATGATTTAATAAAACCTAAAATCAGAGAAAAGAATAATTCAAAATCCATTGAAATTATTTTTAAAATATATTCTAGGTTGAATTATCTTTCCATTTTATCATATTTTCAAAATTTTATTGGGAGATATGAATTTTAGAATATGAGATTAATTAATTAATTAAAATAACTAATCCCTCAACTCACAAGACGCATGGCAACGGGTCAATGCTTTACATGTTGTGTCGCGGAGCTTACTTAAACATCAAATCAAGTGCATGGTGGATGCTTTGATCTCCATCCGATCAAAGATGACAACCGTGAGATCTCCCAGCTTTTTTATAAAGGATAATGAATTTTTTAAATGTGGGAATATCTCCGCCCATCCAAAATGCGCGGATGGATGATCCCAAATTCTTCCCTGATCAAGATCATCCATGATCTAGGAAGATCCAAGCTCGATTGAGTTGATTGGAAAAAACTATACCCACACCATCTAAAGCCATAATGAACACATCCAATGGTGGATTTGCATGACTTGAAAATTCTTTCACAAAGACCAACACCTCCATGCTAGTGGTAAAATTTCATACCTCACCGAGGTGATCACCGCTGAGATTGATGAGTAGCCTAGTGGAGATGAAGCCTGAAATTTTGGCCTGGTTGAGTGAGTGGATTGTTCTATGGACCAACCACTTCACTTGCTCTTTGATAAATTAAGCTCTCCTTGTGGGAACGGATGCTGGGTGTGCTTGATTAGAGAAGTGTGCAAGAGGAATTGGTGAGATTTGAGTGAGAAAGTTGAAGTTCAAGTGAGCTCTATTTTCAATGGGAAAACCAAGAAATCTCAAATTCAAATCCTCTAGAATGCTTAGAAGGCTCTGATCTTTCCTAACACTCTAGCTTCAATTGAGGAATGATTATTTTGAATTGAATTAGGGGAGTATATATCCCCTGAAATGGAGATGGCATCTATTCCATTTTGATCCAATTGCTTAAGAGGTTTGATCTATTTTGAGTTGGCACATGGTTGGTTTGAGGCCTGAGTGGATTGCCAACCTCCCATGTGCATCAATTGGGTGAAGAGGGATTTGAATGAGCCAATTTGACCCATGGGGTGTTTGGCCTTGGGTCCATTTGGGCTAACCCAAACCCATTGGGTTGGTGCACCACTCATCCCTTGAGCTATTAGGAAGGTATCAAGTGATATGAAGAGGGCATGACCAAATTACCCATGGATTAGCCAAAATATTGTAGGGTAGGTCATTTGCTAATTTTTCAATTTTATATGTTGGTATGTGAATAAACTAGGCCAAGTTTCATGAGATTTGGAATTCATTTGATAAGGTTTGGCTCATGTTGACCCATTTAGGTCAAAATGGGTCAACTTGGGTCAAGTTGACCAATTGGTCAAATTGGGTCAAACCAAGGGTCAAGTTCATATGACCATTTGAAATTTTGGTGGTTTGGTTTAATTTGGTATAGTTTTGAATTTGGCTCATATGACTTCATTTAGGTCAAATGGGTCAAGTTGACCTATTTGACCCATTTGACCTATTTGAGGTCATGGGTAGGTTTAGGTTTGGTTAGTCATATGGAGTGGATTGGTATCTTTATTTCCAATCTTTTTGTTATTCAAATTTGGCTCAACATGACCCTTTAGTCAAGTTGGTCAAGGTCAATTGGGCTAGGTTGGGTCTATTTTGGTCAAGTTCAACAAGTGATTTGGAATGAACTTGACCCATTGGTTTGAATCAATTTGGCTTAGATCAAGTTTTGACACATTTTGACTTTAGGTCAAGTTGGGTCAACTTGGGTCAAGTGGCCAATTCTAGGTTAGGCTCAAATGTTGGCTTGGTCAAGTTCAAACATAGGTCATGAATGAACTTAGATCAATGGTTTCAATCAATTTGGCCTATGGTGGAATTTGGCTATGTTACATTTCATTTGCTAAGTGTTGACTTGGTCTACTCTTAGATTTGACTTGGTTTGACCCAATTTGGTTGATTGATCATCCCATGATGATTGTTGATCATGATGAGACATAGATGAGTTTGGTTCAATCCAATTTGGTTAGGATTAGAATTTGGCTCATAAGGGTACTTTAGGTCACTTTTGGTCAAGTGAGCCTAAGTGGGTCAAATGGCTTGGTCAAAGCTTGATTTGAACTTGATTGAACTTGTATATAGACTTATGATTAAAATATAAATCCATTTGCAAGTAATTTGAAGTCAAATGGGTTTTGATTCATTTGATAATTTCATATTCAAAGGAAGAATATGAAAGGATTTAGGGTTTGATTTTTGAATTGGATTTTGATTTAGTGATTGGAGTTTGTGTTTATATTTGGACTCATAATTGTAGTTTGATTGAATCATGAAGGAAAATCAAGAGTTTGGCTTGATTTGAAGTTGATTTGGCTAAGTTCAAGATTTTGACTTGAAAGGCTTAGATTAGATTTTCAAAGGGATTTGAGTTTTATTTTGAATTGGTTTTGATTTTTGAATTTATATTTCATTTATATATGTGAATATAAATGAGAATATAAATGGATATGAATTTCAAAGATTTGAAGTGGTTTAATCATGATTTAGGCTAAGTCCATTAAGAAGGATTTAATGGACTTAGAAAATTTTGGAGTTTGAGTTTGAATTTTGAATTTGGTTTGATTGATTTATATTTATATTTCATTATATATGTGAATATAAATGAGAATAAATGAGTTATGAGAAAATCTCATGAATTTGAATTGATTTGATCATGATTTTGGCTAAGTCCATTAAGGAAAATTGGACTTAGAAAATTTCATGAATTGATTTGGAATTTTGAGTTTTTTTTATTTGTTTGAAATTTATATTTCATTTATATATGTGAATATAAATGAGATTATAAATGAATTATGAGAAAATCTTGAAGATTTGATTTAGTTTTGATCATGATTTTGGCTAAGTCCTTAAGAGGGGATTAAGGACTTAAGAAAGATTTGGACTTAAGAATTTTTATGGATTTTGATCATGAGTTTCATATTTCAATTATGAGTTGATTTGAGTTTGGAGAAAATCATAAGATTGATTTGGAGTTTGAATTGAAATGAAGGAAAGTGAGGAATGGTTCAAGCTAAGAAGTTTTTCTAACACCCTAAGCATGACCTATTACATGGCTAACTCTTCTAAGTCTCTAGGCTAGGTTGAGTGTCCACCTAATCACTATATGTGTCTTAAGACCAAGGAACTCTTAAAGTCTAAGAGAATTCCTATGTCTAAGATGGAGGTTGAGAGCTCATCTAAAAATGAGGTCAACAAAGGGTGCCAATAGGTGTGTGTGACTAACAAGGAACATCAAGATATTGGTGAATCAAATGATCAAACAAAAGATCACAAGCACCAATGTAAACAATCTATCCTAACCCAAGAGAAGAAAGAATCTGAGCTTAGTGCAATGTGGCTCTACTTATGTCCAAGAGAGAGAGAGAGAGAGAGAGAGAGAGAGAGAGAAGAATCCACTAGGATGAGTGTGAACCTTCCACGAAGCAAGTTCAAGTCATCCACAAGGGGATGAGGTTGATTTGATTTGAGTCTCATTGAGAGAAAAGATTTGATTTGTCACCGGGAAGAGGGTTGAATTTGTTTCAATTTTGTTAGGTTTGATTAGATGAACCCTATTGTTTGCATGACAAAGGAGCCATGGAGGCTAAGACCTAACTCATTTACCAATCCAAAGGGTAGTCTACAAGCAATACATAGGACTAACCAACCAAAGGGATGCCTTTCGGTATACAACAACTATACTAGGAAGAAAGCATAGTAGACTTACATCCTCCAAAGTATGGACCAGTTGCTAGGGTAATCTATTGGCAAAGCAATAGATTGAGCCCACCCTAGGGCTGACTATTGAGTGAATTCCACTGGAGGACTTAAATCAACTCAAGAATAGTCAAGATTATTTTTTTTAGATTTATTTATTTTGATTATAATGGATCCCATAGGTTTCATGATGAAGTAAGGCCATAAGGCTAGACCTAACTCAGATTTAATTCAAAGGGAATAGTCTACCAACCACAAAGTAGACTATCCAAGAGGTGCAAATGGTCAAGTCTTAAGAAGAAAGCATAGGGACTCACATCTTCTAGAAACAAGGAACCACTAGGGTGATTTTGGGAAAACAAATCAACCCACCTAGTGACTATTGAGTGAATGCCCTGGGGACTTAAATCAACTCAAAGATAGTCAAAGATTAATTTTATTTTTAATTTGTTTGATGGATTCCAGATGGATCATACTAAGAAGGAGCTTATATCAGACCTATCTTATATCAAACCAAAGGGAGTAGCTTCGGCCGATGGGAGAACTATCCAACCAAAGGAGTGCCTTTCAGTTGCAATGATCAATTAAGGGAAGAAAGCTGGGACTCACATCTTCCACTAGAAAAGATCATTGGGTGATCATTGCTTTGGGCAACAAATCAAACCCCACCAGGCTCGCTTTGTGAAATCATGCTAGAAAGAGCCTTACATCTAAAGCAAAATGATTGGGGTAACCGCCAGTGGAAAATAGATTGAACTACCTAAGGGTGACTACAGAGTGAGTGCCACTGGGATTTATCTCAACTCGTAGTCGCAATTTTATAGGGAGTTCTCACGACACCGCCTAAAGATAGATGTCCGCTTGGGAAAAGGCCCTTTGGGGCTTGAATTTTAATCCACAAGCAAATTAATTTTATTATTTTGTTTGTTTTATGTGGACCCTTTGTATAGGGATCAAACCGAGGAGCTTATATCGCCTAGACCTATCTCAGATTTATCAACCAAGAGAAAATCTGCATCCACTAAACAAATTTTCCAACCACGGGGTGGCTACTAGGAAAGGGGACCCCAATCCAAAAGTAACCCGTAGTCTAAATGGGGTCAAAGGACTTGATCCAAATAGAGCTCGGGGATGGGGGCTAAGGGCTTAATCCAACACCGAGAAGATGACATGGCTAGTCATATATCCAATAGGTATTCTGTCCAACTCAAGGAGAAAGCATGACTTCGCCAAGAGTGGTGTATCCACGTGAGTCACATCAAGAGATAGTAACATCAACCAACCTAAGGTGCCCGCCGCACAATCAAGCCTAGAAGAAAGCTCGGGACTCACATCCTCCTATGGAAGAGATAGTCTTCGCTCGACAGTGCTATCCAACCTAGGGAACTAAAGTGAATGCCACCGGGACTTATATCAACTCAAAAGTAGTCAAGAGAAAGGAGCCTCTGGGACTTATCCTAAACCTCAAATATACTCAACTAGTTAAAGAAGGCAAAGGGGACTCACATCTTCTTAAACAAAAGTCAATTAAGGTCAAGTGAAGACTACCATACTAACAAGGCCATTGGTTTGCAATGGTCTTAGAAGAAAGCTGACTCACATCCTCCAAATGACCATCGGGTGACATACTAGCAGGTAGCATGTAGACCACCTAGAGCAATGAGTGAGTGCCAGGGGCTTGTTCCCACATCAAATAGCTGAGATAAAAGATTTGTGTTTATGTTATGCATGTGTTAAAAGGAATAGATGCTTGGGGACTCTTACACCTACCTTAAACACACTAGGGGTTTTGATGAAATGGTGCCATGGATGGCAAAAAGGATTCCTACTAAGAAAGGATGCTGTTTGGGTTCTCTCACACCAATCTTAGTTGTGCTAATCAAAATAGGATGCCTCTCGGGTTCTCTTACACTTATTCTAAAAGCATGGGAGATTTGTTTGTGAAAGAGGGATAGATGCCAGGGGACTCTTACACCCTAAACACGCCACTAGATTCGCAAGACAAGCAAACAACGCTTCGAAAGAAGAGAAGATTTGATGAATGGAATCAAATTTTGTTCTTTTATTAATGATTATTTTCAAACATGATTTATTTCATGGGTAATATTTCTTTAGATAGAGCCCATTAATGGGTGTTCCCCTTTACAATCAATAAGATAAGATCCTCCTTGGTAGGCCTTCTCACATAGTGGGTTCAAACTTGCCTCCCATCTTTGATAAGCAACAATTGGTCTCTAGACTAACACAAGTTCTCCTACTAAAAGACCTAGGTGGACCAACTTATTGTGAGCTTGAATCATTTTGGCCTTACAACTCGAGGTTTTGCATGCCCATAGGCACTCTCCTCCAAACCTTGAGCTCTTCTAACCGCAACTTTGCATTCTCTTTAGTGATCTTACCCAATGCTATCCTTAGTGATGGAGTTGAACTTAAAGAAGAATGACTTGACCCACAAAGCTTCAACCAATGCTCGCTCCACTATCATTGTGTCATCAAGAGTTTTCTTCAACCGGATGAGAGTTTTGTTGAATGCTTTTCTAAGCCATTTGCCAGGTAGATGGTGGAGTATCTCAATCTATACCATGTCTTTTAGCAAAGTTGATCTTCATGCTTTGAATGCGCATCATTATCGATATAATTCATCGAGGCACCCCAACCTATATAGATATGGTTCTTAAAAAAATTGAAGCACATGGAGTGACCTCTCGAGTGGGATGGCTTCCACCCACTTGGAAAAGTAGGGCAAGAAGATGAACCGATGCCCTTGAAGAAGGAGGATCGACCCTACAATGTTGGTACCCCAACACTCAAATGGCCATGAAGCCAATGTAGTGTAGAATGTTGGGTGGTTGGTGGAGGACCACACCGTACTTAACACCGATGGCATCTCCTAGCTACATCCATGTAATCATCATCAAGTAGTATCCAAGTCGATCTTCATCTTCATCAGATTGATGTGCTCATAGACAATGTTACCTCGATTATAATGCCATGGGCTTTGTTTGTCTAAACAATGTAACCACATTTGGTCAAAGGACCAATACAAGGTGCCATCAACTGAGAGAGACTCTCTATTTCACTGATGGGCTTGTGACTTTTTGAGGTAGTTTATCGTGTTCAAGTAATCTATGAATGGTTGCCCAATCCAGCTCCTTTGTCCATTTTGGCATAACCTCCCTTCAAGAGAAAGTCTCGATGAGTTCAATAAGGGATAGGACTTATCTATTTTGGACCCTTATTGAAATGGACTCATCTTGGACATGCCAATTCTTGGCAAGTTTGGCCAATTGTTCTCTACCGGGAACCTTGTAGATGGTGACGAATTTGGGCCAAAACTTCATGGTATACCATAAGTAATGATGAAGCTTGGGTTTGAGAACCGTAGACCCACAATCGTTGATGACCAACTGAGAATCCCCAAAGATGTTGATGCTCTTGACACTGATAGTGATGGCTAACCTGAAAATCAAAGCCTCATACTCGCTTCATTTGGTGCAGGGTTGGAGTATGAGAATCTCATCACATCGGTTTGGAGTTAGGAGAACTATTCCTACCCTTGCTTTTCCTGGGAGAATAGATTATGGTGCTTTACTCTTAAGAAAAGAAGCAGCACCATCAAAATACATCTCCCATTGCTCCGCCTAAGTTCATGATTTGTTCATCGGAGATCATCACTAAGCGGAGAATCAGAAGTGGGTGCTAAGAAATCTAGTGCATCCTTTACCGCTGAGGGTATGAATGTGATATCAAAGAGAATATGGACCATGAGCCAAACATCCAAAGTATTTGTCATGAGATAACATCGATTGTTCTGAGATCAAGTTCACCTTATGAGAAAGCATATAGTGTCATAGCTTTTGAGAGCAAAGATCAAAGCTAGAAATGTTTCTCAATAGGATAGTGAAATCAAGGATACTGAGGTAGAGAGCTCTCCTTCATTGGCTTGGGCCAGAGAGTCATCCAATGCAGTAGAGGATGAGTGGCCCCGGGATGGGGATGCTAGAATCGCTTCACCAAACTCTTGATGTCTTCAAGGGCGACACTTGTCATCCCACTTGAACTTGCATCCTTTTGACAAGTAAAATGGCTTGCATCTCCGATAGGTTTGAGATAAAGCATCTTAGATATGCCATCCTTGAAAGGATCTGAGTTGAGTTAAACTCTTAGAGGTGGCATTTCTAAGATAGCTTTAATTTTTAGATCTATTTCTATTCCATGTTGAACAACAAACCCAAGGAATTTCCCTGAAGCTACTCTGAATGCACACTTCAGGGATTCATTTTGAGGTTATATTATCTTAACCATTCAAAAATTACTCTCAAGTCAAAGAGGTGGTCTTTTCTCTCGCTTGACTACTAGATCATCAATAAGCACTCAACCCGATGATGGATGAGTTCGTTGAAGATCTAAGTCATGGCCCATTGGTATGTAGCACTAGCATTTTAAGGCCAAAAGGCATGACCCTATAATAAGATTCGATGGGTTCAAAAGTAGTGTTTCTTTCATCTTCAAGAGACATCTTGATTTGGTTATAGCTAGATGATATATCCCATCCATGAAAGAGAAGCATGAGATGAGGTGATGTCCACCATTAATTAGTATAGGAAGAGAAACTCATCCTTAGGACATGCCTTATTTAAGTCCCTAAAATCATGCAAATGCAAATTTGGCCATTCTTCTTCTTAACTGGATGACACTAGCTAACTGTAGGATATTTTTCTTCCCGATGAAACCAACATCAATCGCTTTTGACTTAAAATGACTTGTTCAATTTCTAATTGCATGCATCTAGGAGCTTGCTAATAGCATTTGGTCTATTGCTATCTTGTGACTGCTAGAGATAATGGCATCTCTTCATAACTCCATGCGCCTTTAAACTCCAATAGCTAACTAAGTCATTGGTTTTTTCTTCATTCCGTAACGAACTAATATATATTGGGTGTGGATTTTCTTCTATCCCGAAGTTGATTTCTTTGAGCTTGTCAATTATTGAATGAATCTCCACTTCAAATTCTGGCGGTGCCTTTTTGACTTGGAGATAATCTGGATCATCTGAGGTTTCTAAATACACAATCTCATAAGAGTTGGTGTCGTATGAGAAGAAACTATCGACTCCAAATGATTGGTAACTAGGCAATAATCATCATCATCCACCATGACCAATCCTAGCCTTTGATTTTCCGCCTATTATTCCATAATTTTCACTCTAACCTGTTGGACCATGTGAGGAACTAAACCTTTCTATATAAGATTTTGAACACAAGGTAAAAGTCAAAAGGTAATTCCATTAATTCTTTAAAAGTATCCTCAAGCTTCTACATCAACTTCGTGGTTTGAGGAGGATGATCCCAAAAAAGAACTTCTTCTACTTCATGTCATTAGAAGACTTAGGGACTTCCTTAACTACTAAACCTTCAACTTTCTAAGATGTAAGTGAGGTAAGAGCTAAGGTTCTCAACTACTACCTAATAGTTTCACATAAACCATATTTGAATACTTTGCTTTGCTTGGAGGCCTGCCTTCATCTCTTGATTAAAAGTCACCTCCAATGGAACCTAGAGGGGTTGGGGTATACTAATCACATTAGACTCATCCTCCGAGATTCCAAGTCTATGTGAATAGTAGGGAACATGAACCTCCTATCAAGGCCAACTAGGGGTCTCCACCTCTGAACTACTGCTTTTACCTGCCTCTACTGGTGGAGGTTGAGCCATCCTACCCACATGTCCATATGATGGAATGAACCGGGTGGAATGTGATATGGATATATTTCTTCACCCCTTTCTTGTTCACTTGACTTTTATTTTCTTTTCATTTTCATCTTTTCTTTTGCTTCATTTTCTTTTCTTTTGTATTTGCATTTGAATTTTGTCCAAGTTCATGAAAGGGTGTTTTGAAAGATAGTAGGTCGCATCCTCATAAATCTCAACCTCTCTAACCGAAAATGGTTTTTTCATCTCTGACATGGTATTCCCCATCTTTCTAACTTGATGCACTTATGAAGGGAGGATGGAATGATCTTGTCGATGTATCCAAGGCCTACCAAGCAAAGTAAAGAATGAAGTAAATCAATGATGTAGAACTTTTCAATCTTCTAGTCATCGATCTCCAAAGGTAACACTATAGAACCTAAAGCCCGCCACCTTGATCATTGAATCCTCTCAACATCATCCCATCTCCTGAGTGTAGAGATGTCATCTTCAAATAGGCAAGGGTCTTTAGACTCATAATGTTCACGATGCACCTAATCCATGAGAACTAGAAGTCTGAACCCATCCATGTCATGTGATGTAGAGGGGACTTGTGCTCAAGTCCCCAAGAAGGTCTTCATCGAAGGTGATCCCTTCTTTTGCATAATGTGCTTCCTCACCTATAGTTAAAGCATATATTTCGTGATCAAGGAGAGCCTTGATTAGTGATTCCCTCATCTCTTTGATAAGACAAGGGCATCATATATGCTTAGCTTAGATGGTAACTTTCTTAGATGATGTTGTAGTCCACCTTTTAGTCTTCCACAAGCATATCCAAAGGGCTTCTGATCTTCTCATACCAATGACTTATTTTCCTCTATCTTGAGGTGCCCTAGAGGTAGAACCTGCCACTATGGAGGTTGACTTGGTGATCTCTTGAGTGGTAATGGAAGGTTCTACCCGCACATCAAGCTCCAAATTTCTCCTATGGACTCTCAATTGGATGATTCCAAGTCTATCTCAAGAGGTGATAGTATTCGTGAGTTGGAAAAGTCCAACTCAATCAAAAGAGGAAGATCAATTGTATAGTTATTTAGACTTGAAGAGTTATCATTAGAATAAGAAGATAACCCATCAAGTGAACGATGTAATTCAAACTAGCTTTATTCTTCAATTTTTTGAATTATTTGGAGGTACAAAGTAGAAATCAAGTAAAGTGAGTGGAGTAAGGGATTTGATGCCCTTATCTGCTGATACAAGAGTTCTACTAGTAGAAGAAACATAAGAGCTAGGAAATGGAAGAAGTCATCGTGTGGAAGGAATCAAGGTCGGAGGCTGGACATGCCGATGGCTATGCTAAAGGGCTATGTCACACGTTGTTACTATTGTTGTTGAGCTCCCTTTCCTAATTAGACAGCAACTTGCAAACCTTCCTTGATGTTGGAGGTTTGAGACTCAGCACCAAGGAAAGCTTCGATCTTCTCAATGATCTTCTTAGAGGTTTTAGATAAATATCCCAACCTTCTTTAGTTTTGGTAGATCACATGTATCCCCAAGGATTACCCTAATGGAACTAGAAGGTTGTTCCACAAGGTATTCCTTTGGGATAACTACAACACCCTTGAAACTGTTCAAGCCCTTGAATGTGAAGCAATCCTCCAAAATGTGGCCTAGCATATGGTAAGGGCAAAAGTTTGGATCATGATTTTTGCCTACTTCCTCCTTCTCTAGCAGAAAATCAAGTTTCTTTAAGAGATTCTTAAAGATTTTCTTTATTACCTCCTCTTAAAAGAATAAGGTTTAACTTATCTAAAAGAGTAGGTGGACCATAGCTACCCTGGCAGTATGCATGCATCGCATGGTATGGTTGTGGCAAGTGTCAGCCATGGAGGTCGTGGAGGCTAGAGGTCGCTTAGTGGTGGCAAAGGAGGGAGGCTCAGGTCTGGTCTCTGACCGATCTCTCCAGCTTCCCTTGTCAACCACTGCATTATGTCGCTTCTTCTCATAGACCTTCAGTTTTTTGCTTTGGCAACCGATCTTGAAAAGGCAACTATTTGGCCTCTCCTTGTAGACTAGCCTTGTTGATTAGCTTCTCAAATGTTGATAGTGAAGCCCTTAAGCATGATGAAGAATCGCCATGGATATTTTTTAAGAGAATCTCAATGGCATGATGTTCAAATAGCTACAATTCACACTTTATACTTAAGTTATACCATTAGAGAATATAATAAACAAGTGACTGTTTGCTACAATGAGATCACCTACAGTAACCCTTTGCTAAGCTCCAGTAAATCTCTTGATGAAGAGTTGCTCTAACTCAGCAAATATCTTTACTGAACTATTGGGCAGTTTAGCATACCAATCAAAAGCAATACCCACTAGGCTACTAATGAAAAGGCAGAAAAGTAAAGTGTTGATGCCACCTGTGTTGCAATAATTGGCCCTGAAATGTGCTAAGTTATGCCTTAGGTTTCCACTGCCATCAAAGCTTTTGAAGGAAGGTGGCCCGAAACTCTTGGGATATTAGATTGCATCAAATTCCTCTGGGTAGATTCTACCCTCTGGAACTGATGATCCTCCCCGGGCTTGAGCCAAAGCTTCCTTCACCTGTTGCTCAACCATGGATTTTATATATTTTTCTTGTATAGAGGTACTTTCCACTACCTTCCTATACATGCTAGTGCTACCTTACTCAACAAGAGGTAGAGTCTTAACTGGGTCCAAGACATGCACTAACTCAAAGTCGACTATGTAGGATGAACTAACTAAAGGGGTTTGTTTCAAGCAAACTACCGCTAATAAGTCCTCTAACTATCATGCCATCCTATCAATCTCGCCATCCTTCTACCTCCTATGAGGTGTTGGTGATGTCTGCGTTGATCAACCTCATCACCTTCCATGGATGGCTTGTTGTTCCCAAGAAGAGATCCTCTAGTGTCAACCATGCACTCCAAAAGTCTCCCAACAAGTCATCTTCACAGATCAAATTGACTTTCTCTCTTCAGTCTTACCCCAAGATCTCCTTCTTCTCCATGAAATAATGTGCCACTTTCTCATCTAAAGAACAATCTATCTGAGCAGGTATGATAATCTAGGCTGACCGGTACGATCATTATCATGTACTGAGAGGCACCGGACCTCACCTATCACTGGAGAGTCAATCCTATGTGGATTATACTCATTGGATGAATGACACTCCTGACTACCACTGACTATGAGAGGGGTAACAATCCTCAGATGTTTCACTATCACTGGTACAACTGGACTATCATCTACCATATTTAAAATAACTGTCACCATCTCCACATTCTACTGTACGGGCGAAGTTGGTGAAGTGATGACCACGATGCTTCAGGGTTGCCACTTCTTCCGCAACACCACTAGGGAAGAAGGTCGAGTAGGATATCTTGGCCTTGCCATAATAGGTGGTGTAGAAGGGGAAGGATCCCTCGGTCGAAGCCAGATCACCAATGGGGTGTGCTTTTCCTTGGATATGGCCTTCATGGCCTTTGCTGAAATAGGAGATGATGTAACCTAAACTAGTGATGGCAAACAAGAGGTAGAGTGTTAGGGTGGTGACACCACTGATTCTCTATCCACAGGAACTGCCCTCCTGTGTTGACTAGTCCTAGTAAGAAGGATACTGTCAATATGGTCAGCACGGGTAGTGCACCGAGCTAGAAAATCAATAAGAGTGGATGCTGCCAACTGACGGCTGAAACTCCGCATCTCCCTGCTAGTAATATGTGTTGTATGGGCCTCTCGTGCCCTCTCCTGGCGAATATGCTTCCCCACGCTTTGGGGGATAATATATCAGCGATCAAATTGTATTCCAGACTTTGAGCATCCATGTCTCCGCCACCTTGTGATAGATAGGGAGATGTCCTCCGCCTCGGTAATTGAACTAATGCACCACTATAGGAGGTGATGAGCAAATCATTCTAACATCCTCTCTGTCTGACCTAGAGAGAAGATGGAACTAGTTTTAGAACGGCAGTAATAACATGGGAACTCCTCGATAATAACGGGCCGTTCTCAGCTCCTTAGTAATCTTGGTGTGGTACTGCTTGATCATGCAATTCTTATTCCTACACTGTGTACGAGTAGGATGGGAGGAGTGCGAGCTAGACCCATACCCAAATGTAGGGGAGCCTTACCCTTAGAAGGTACAGATGAGATGGTGCTAGCCCTCACTAGGGCAGCTTCAGAAACTTTGGGGCGTACTGCAATTGGGACTTGTACTGCTGGTACTACTATAACGGAAGCCTGTAGGACTACCACCTCTTTCCTCTTTAGCGAGGAGACATTAGAGTCGGACGGTAAGTCAATCCTGATGACCGGCTTCTGCCTGGTCATCATGGTCCTACTAACTGTAGTAAGGGGAGTGCCCTCACAAGTAATCCTGGCTCCCTCGAATCCCCTACCAAAGTGAATCAAATGCGTATAGTCTAGTCGAGAGAAGTTGGCTTGATCCAAAGCTAGATTCGTACCATGGGGGAAGGTAAAAATGAACTTTTGTGAACCAGCCATTTCAGAATAACTATAGAACATTGAAAACTGAACTGTTATTGTATTTACTATAAGAATCTGCAATAAGAAATGAGTTTATATCAGATTTCTGTCTTTATAGATTTTTGAATTTTGAATTTAAAAATTTGAACCCACATCCAACAACTTGGAAGTGTTAAGTGGGGTTCAAATTGATTTGAGACGATTGATTGAACGAGGAATTTTGAATATGAATCCAACATCAACAAATTTAGGTATGTTAAAATATGGATTCAAAATTTTGATAAGGATGCCTCCATAGGTTCATGTTTGTTTGAATTTAAATTTTTGATTTGAGGAACCTTTCCTTTAACAGATTTAGGTATGTTAAAGTAAGGTCAAGTTGATTTTATTTTGGCTTGATTGATTTTGGAATTTCACTTACTTAGCAAGTTTAGGTATGCTAAGTGGACTGTTTGAGAAAGTGATTGTTTATTTTATGTGAATTTTTGTTTTGATTTTATAACTTTGGAATTCCCACTTAGCAAATTTAGGTATGCTAAGTGAAGAATCTAGGTGTGTTTTGTTTAATTTTTAAAAATAGGATCCTTAGAAAATTTAGGTATGCTAAGGAAATCCTAAGTGTTTCATTTTTTGTTTTAATGTTTTGATTTTTGAAAGGGTAGGATCCTTAGAAAATTTAGGTATGCTAAGGAAATCCTAAGTGTCTCATTTTTATTTTGATTTGTTTTGAAAGTGGACACTTAACTTTAGCAAATTTGGTATGCTAAGGATGAAGTCCCACTTAGTTTTGTGAAATGGAAATTTCACTTAAAAATCTGAGTAAGCTAAATGAAATTCCAAAAGATGTGTTCAAAATTTTTGATTTGTTTTGGTTTTGAAAATGGAAACTTCTCCTTGGCAAATTTGGTATGCTAAGGAAAGAAGTTCCAAAGGTGTTTGAGAATTTTGGTTTTGACTTTGGAGACTTACTTAGCAAATTTGAGTATGTTAAATAAGGTTCCAAAAGTTGTTTGAAAATTTTTTGTTTTCGGGTTTGGAGACCTCACTTAGCAAATTTGAGTATGCTAGGTGAAGTTCCAAAATGTGTTTAAAAATGTTTGATTTTCGGATTGGAGACTTCACTTAGCAAATTTGAGTATGTTAAATGAAGTTCCAAATTTTTTTTTATTTTTTTTTTTGAAAAGTTTAGATTTTGGGTTTGGAGACTTCACTTAACAAATTTGGGTATGTTAAATGAAGTTCCAAATGTGTTTTGAAAATTTTTGATTTTGGGTTTTGAATTTGGAGACTTCACTTAACAAATTTGGATATGTTAAATGAAGTTCCAAAATATTTCTTGAAAGTTTCTGAATTTTGAATTTGGAGACTTTACTTAACAAATTTGAGTATGTTATATGAATTTCCAACTATGTTTAGAAAATTTTTTGGATTTTGAATTTGGAGACTTCACTTAACAAATTTAGATATGCTAAATAAAGTTCCAAATATGTTTAAAAAAAATTTTGGATTTTGGAATTTGGAGACTTCACTTAACAAATTTGAGTATGTTAAATGAAGTTCCAAATGTGTTTGAAAATTTTAAAATATGATTGTTGCTTTTTTTTTATTTTGGATTTGGAAACCTCACTTAGCAAATTTGAGTATGCTAGATAAAGTTCCAAATATATGTTTGAAAATTGTTTATTTTTAGATTTGGAGACCTTACTTAGCAACTTTGGGTATGCTAAATGAAGTTCCAAAATATGTTTAGAATTTTGAAAATATGATTGTTAAGTTTTAATTTTTGAAAGAGAGACTTTCATTCAATAAATTTGGGTGTGTAGAATGGAGATCAATCTCATTTTTTAAATGTGCAAATTTTATTTCATGTGTGATTATTGCTTTTTGAAAGAGAGGAATTCCAACTTAATCATATGTGAGATATGTTTAAGTGGGATTTACAAATGATATTTATTTTTAGTTGGGAATGAAATTTTCATTTAATAAATTTGAGAATATTAAATGAAGATGTTCATATGTGCTTTTAAAATATTTAATTTTTTTTTAAAATGAAACTTTCATTCAATAGGTGTGAGTGTATTGAAAGGAAAGGTTCATATGTGCTTTTGAAAATTTAATTTTGATTTTGATTTTGACTTTTGAAAAGATGATTGTTCATTTAATTTTGAAAATGAAATCTTCATCAAAATGGATCGAAGGAAGATGTTCATTTGTGCTTTTGGAAAATTTAGATTTATTTGAAAATGAAACTTCCCTTCAATATGTGAGTATATTGAAAGGAAAGGTTCATGTGTGCTTTTTGAAATTTTAATTTTTGATTTTGATTTTTGGAAAGATGGTTGTTCATTTTATTTTGAGAATGAAATCTTCATCAAAATGGATTGAAGGAAGATGTTCATTTATGCTTTTGGAAAAATTTGTTAATTTTATATTTGAAAATCCCTACATGTAACAATTATGGGAATTTTTAAATGAGGGTGATAAAATTTTGTGGAAAATATTTTATTAAGTGCATTTTCGAAAAGGTGCTTTTTGAAAAGCAAAGTTCTTATGGAGAATTTATTTTATTTCTATTATTTTAGGATGAACCTTTTCTTATCATGAAAATGATAAGGATGAAGTCTTTAAATGATTTCTTCCTGATTTAGATCTTTTCATTTTTACCCATTGGAGAAACCAACGGAGGTTTGAAGACCAACAAGGAATGTGGTCCTAAAACCTAAAGATGTTATCTAACTCAACTTAGAATGAAACAAGCTAAGTGCCAATGGAAAGAAGGATAATCTCGAATTCATACCAAAGTACAAACCCACTATCAATACTCAAAGACAATGATCATTTACCAAAGATGGAGAGAGGAATCCATCCCATAGAGTGAAAAAATCGTGGTGAAAATTTTCTATAAAGGAGTCTCCTTTCAAATCTATTGGTGAGAAGAGAAGAGGCAAGACTATAGAAATTCATCTTTTTAAGACACCAGGCAGATCCATAGATGTGCTTATTCAGATGATCAAGTACATCATCAATAAAATAGTGTACTATCTCAAAAGATAGAAGTCACTGTCATTTAATGGACCTAATCACCTCAATAAGGACTCCTAAGGACGATGGGTCTGCATATGTACCAGAGATTCCTTCCCTACTTTACATGGAATAGTAAAGCAGGATTTATATTAAACTAGGTTCGTTAAGTTCCCTATAGAGGCAAGCCCCCATAATTAATTACATCCTAAAGAATGTGGATCCCTTAGGAAAACTCCCGATTAAGGTAAATGATCGTTGTTTGCAAAGATTTTAATAGGAAAGGACTATCAATCGATTGGTTTATTTTTCAAGATCAAATGGGTGATCAAAGAGAGGGAGTTATTATCGAAGCCAAAATGGAAGATAAGTAGGAGATACCCACGATGCTAGGAAACCTAGTGAGCATCTCAAACTAACCTAAGGTTGGGCTTTACATTTTTTAAATTGATTTAGTTTATTTTAGTTAAATTTTTTGTTAGAAATTTAGGACTTATGATTCTTTAATACAAGATTAAGAAAATGCCTAAAGAATTATGCTTATGGCCCACAAAGGGAGAAGCAACCTTAGAACTTAAATCTAGGGAGCTTTGAGGGTGAAAAACCTAAATCTAAGGCAAAATGGGTATTTGATTTGCCTCCATAAGAGGACAAACCACGACAATACACTTACAATGGCTTCCAACTAACTCCTCCTACAATTTTAAATTTATGTGGGCAAGTCTTTATGCTTATGCAAGATAGCTAGGCTGTTATTTATTTAGAAAGAGACTAAGTTCATAAACTCACTCCTTAAAGAGACTACATCATGTAAGGGTAGGCTTTAAATGAACTAAATCTAATGCAATTCAAATTTCATTTTATTTTTACTTTTCAATGATTATTTTGACTTAGGCTAATAGGATACATATGCCTAATGCATGAGAAATAAATTAATCTGCCAAAATCAATGAGAAGGGAGGAGGTGTGCTTCCACCAAGGTTCTCAAAGGTCAAGCCAAGTTTCTCTGAAAAAGGTAGAATCCCTCTAATCAAGAGTGATACAAGATGCATTTGTGCATGATATTATAAAATAAATACTCATCCAGCTAAGGGGTTTGTAATTCTTTTATCTTGATTTTAAACCTAAGCTTTAAGTGAGGTTATGAGTTCTTTATTTTAATTTTGAGTTGTTAAGTAAGGCAAAAGGTTTATTATTTCCTAAAGAGCCTAATCCATATCCAGGTCATACATAAAGCAAGGAAGAAACTAAGAAAAGATGCCACTTAATATAAAAGCTAAACAAATCATCGCATAATTTATAAAGATATTCGCAAAAAGAATAAAAAGCCATTGTGGTTGGGCACCACCGCACAAACCAAAAAATACAAATTGTGTAGACGAGCTCTACCCTTGTACAACTTGGATTATAAATGAATTAAATTACAATTAAGCAAGGAATTCATTGTTATGGGGGTCTTCAAGCTTTATTCTTCTTTTCTTCTTTTCTTCTTTCTTCTTCTTTTCTTCCTTCTTCTTTGGTTCTTTCTTTTAGATGGTTGGAAGGTAAATGCTCCAAGGCATCACATGGTTCATAAGATAGGATCCTATGACCAAAGCTCATCATAATCCCCATAATAATCATTCTAAAATCCTAATTGCATAAATTTACATGAAAAAGAAAATAATGTAAATCTAACTAACACCTGCAAAATAGAGATTAGTTTAAACAAACCACACAAATCCCAAGCATGTATATTGGACTTGACACACATGGGTGACTAAGTCCACATAGATTATGCTTAGGGGTATAAAGTACCAAGCAAAAGCATTTATATTTATGAAAATAATGATTAGGCTAAGAGCATCCTACCATTCATTCTGCTAGCATACATCCTAACATCCAGTCTAAAATATATATCATAAAACAAAAAAAAACATTAAATCATGCCCCGTTCTAACCTAAAGCTAGAGGTGTCAACTTACGTAATGTGTGCAAGGTATGCTTAGCTATGGCTTTAGTTCAAATTTTCTAAGTGTCAAAGCATGTTCAACTTAGAGAAGGGTTTCATTTAAGTTGTTTAGTTGTTTTGGATTAATTTTATTTCATATTTTGATTAGGTTCAAGTGAATCCTACAATTAATTACTAAGTTATGAAGAGAGGGAAAGAGAAAAGAACTTCTCTTTCCTTCCCTAACCTAGGTAATTTCTAAAGTAGATTCATATTTTTAATTTTGTTTAGTGAATGTTTTGATTAGATATTTTAATTAATCCTAAGTTTAGATGAACTCTAAACAAACCTATTCCAAAAGAAGGGCATTTTATGATTAAATAGAAAGAACCAAATTCACAAAACACACATTACTTCATTTCTTCCCCCAACATGTATAACATGCATATGAATGAGTCCTAAACATATCTATACATACAAATGAGAATATTTAACACACTTTATGATGCATGCTAAGTAATCCATTTAAGGAAATTTGGAAGTTTAGTATGCATGGTCTTCTTAAGTAGAAAAGGGTTTCTTTATCCAATTTTACATGCACATAAAGTATAAGGCATAAGTTATTATTAACCAGAGGTGTAAAGAACAAGACCTACTTAGGGCTACTTAAAGCCTCATAACCTTAGGGTTATCAAGACTAATATACCACTTTCCTTAAATACAAACATGTGTATAAAAGAAATAGATTGGAAAGAAAGAATGCAAAAGTTGTATTAATTGATTCATTTTGTTTATGCAATTTATGTGTACAAACATAAGTGATCCTTCTTAGGTGATAGCATAGGGATGAATAGGATATGTAATTAGGTAAGTGTTAGGTTCTTTTCAAATGAACCATACATCTTACCAACTCCTATTCAAAACTATGCTAACATAAAAGAGAAGAGCATGCTTTTATTCTTCACATGCAAGCTTATAATTAAAGTATAAGTAGCATACTTTCAGATTTGATAATTAATTTATATATTTTGAAAATAATTTGAATTTAAATGATAATAGCCACTTTTTTTTTAGTTTGACATAAAGTAAACATAATTTTAAATTTGAATTTTGAAAATATGAATGCATGAAACCACATGATTAACATGTTGGGGAAAGAATAAAAACAACGAAAGCATGTAAATACATTCACTTTAATTAAATCCTAAAGACAATCTTATGGAATAAGAAAGTTTAAAATAAATCAAAGTGTATTCAAAGTGATTTTTGTTTAGTTTGAAGTTTGATTTAATTTTGAAAAGGTGAGTTAAGTTTATTGTTCCTAACCCATTCCCACATGTGTTTGATATTTTTATTTAATTTTTAGATGATTAGATTCATTTTTATGTTTTAATTAGATTAAGGCATGAATTAAACAAGATAATTAACCCTTACCTACACCACCTTATCATAGTTAACCAATTAATTATGAGCCTAAATAATTCTAAAAACTTCTAGAACTTAATTAATCTACTTTGAGTAGATTCTTAGGTGTTTAAAGCCTAAGTTCAATTAAGGAAATCAAAACCCAATTCATATGTATGAAAGGGTGTTTTGAAATTACTTAAGTTAAACCCCTTAACATAATTAACCATTAATCATGAGCCAAATTGCATTAGGCCCTTTTCAACCTAGGTGAATTATAAATTTAAATTCCTTGTGAGATTTTATGTCATCTCATTAGCTCATAATTACTTGGTTAATCATGCCAAGGTGGCGTAGGTAAGGGTTAATTAACATGTTTAATTCATACCTTAACCTAATTAAAATCTAAAATGAATCTAATCATCTAGAAATTAAACAAAAAATATTAAACACATGTGGGAATGGGTTAGGAACAACAAACTCAATCCACATTATCAAAATTAAATCAAATTCTAAAAAAAATAAAAATCATATTAAATAAACTTTTATTTACTTTAAGCTTTCTTATTTTATGAGAATATCTTTAGGATTTAATTAAAGTGAATGTGTTTACATACTTTCATTGCTTTAGCTCTTTCCCCAACATGTTAAATATGTATGTCGTGGTTTCATGCATCCATCTTTTCAAAATCAAAATAAAATATTTACTTTATGTCAAAATTGCATGTGTTGGCTAAAGTAAGAATATAAGTGGCTATTAAATTCAAATTATTTTTAAAATACATGAATCACTTATCAAAACTAAAAGTGTATTACTTATATCTTAATTACAAGCTTGCATATGAGTAAAATATAAGGATGTGCTTAGTGTAGGTTCTCCTTCCTCTTCTCTTTTAGTATAGTTTTGAATAGGATTTGGCAAGGTGTATGGTTCATTTGAAAATGACCTAACACTTGCATAATTTCATATCCTATTCATTTCTATACTATCACTTAAGAAAGATACCTATGCTTGAACATATAAATTGCATAAACAAAATAAATCAACTAATATAAATTTTTACATTCTTTCTTTTCCATTCATTCCTTTTGTACACATGTTTGTATTTAAGAAAAGTGGTATATTAATCTCTCGAGGTTATGAGGCTTTAATTACCTAAGTAGGTCGTCTTATACCTTAACAATGGCATTGTACTCACCTTTCTTTCTCACATGTGTAATGAAAGTGGATAAGAAATCCATTTTCTACCAGAAAATCATGCATCATAAACTTTTAAATTTTCTTAAATGAATCACTTAGCATGCATCATAAGATGTGTTAAACATTCTCATTTGTGTGTATAGATATGCTTAGGACTCATTCATATGCATATTATACATGTTGGGAAAGAAATGAAATGATGTATATTTTGTGAATTTAGTTCATTTTATTTAATCTTAAAATGCCTTTCTTTTTGAAGAGGTTTGTTTAGAGTTCATCTAAACTTAGGATTAATTAAAACACCTAATTAAAATATTCACTAAACAAAATGAATCCACTTTAGAGGTTACTTAGGTTAGGGAAGGAAAGAGAAGTTCTCTTCTTCCTCTCTCTATAAGAATAATTGTAGATGAAGCATGGTCACCAGTCCTCAAGCTGCTTCATCATTACTAAGTATACCATGAAGTCGTTGTGATTCCTAAAGTCACCATCTACTACCCCATCGCTAATGGCTTAGCAGAAGCATTCAACAAAACTCTCACCTAGATACTAAAGAAGACTCTTGATGATAAAATGATGAAAGCAGAAGTCTTGGGCTACCGCACACATAAACTCCAACTCAATCAACCCTATTTTTCTAAGTGTATGGGTCTGAAGCCGTTCCTCCTTTAGAAGTTCAACTTCCATCACTAAGGATAGCATTGGGTAGCAAGATCACTATAGAGCAAAATGTAAAGTTGCGGTTAGAAGAGCTCGAAGGTTTGGAGGAAAGTCACCTATGGGCATGCTAGAACCTTGAGTTGTATAAGGCCAAAATGATTCAAGCTCACAACAAGCTGGTCCGCCCTAGATCTTTCCAAGTAGGAGAACTTATGTTAGTCCTAAAGAGACTAATTGTTGCCGATCGAAAGATGGGAGGTAAATTTGAACCCACTTAGGAAGGCCCATATGTCATAGCGAAGGCCTACCAAGGAGGATATTATCATCTTATTGATTATAAAGGGGAACACCCGATGCTTCCAATTAATGGGCTCTATCTAAATAAATATTACCCATGAAATAAATCATGTTTGACAATAATCATTAATAAAAAGTCCCCGAACTTTCTTCCCTTCAATTGATCATTGCAAACCCAAAGTCACTCCTTTGGTTGGATAGTTCTCCCATCGGCCAGGAAGCTACTCCCTTTATTTCAGTAAATCTTATATTAGTCTAGGCTTTTATAAGCTCCTTCTTAGTGTGATCCATCGCAAATCGATGTAATCCATCAAAATAAACAAAAAAAATGAAATTAATCTTTGACTATTCTTGAGCTAATTTAAGTCCCCCAGTGGCATTCACTCAATAGTCAGCCCTAGGTCGGGTTTGATTTATTTCCCAAAGCAACTGATCACCCCAATAGTTTCTTGTTTCAAGAGGATATGAGTCCCCATGCTTTCTTCTTAAGACTTGACCATTGTATACCAAAAGGCATTTCTCCTTGGTTGGATAGTCTTTATGTTTGGTAGACTATTCCCTTTAAATCAAGAATTGAGTTAGGTCATCCATGGCCCCTACTGATCATCACAAACCTGGGATCCATCATAATCAAACAAACAAATTTGAAAAATAAAATCAATCTTGACTATATTTGAGTTGATCTAAGTCCCCAAGAGGCATTCACTCAAAGCCTAGGTTAGTTCAGCCAATAGATTACCCGTCATTCTACTTGGAGGATGTCTACTATGCTTTCTTCGACAGTTGTTGAATACCAAAAGGCAACCCTTTGGTTGGTTAGTCCTACTATGTGTTTAGTAGGCCATCCCTTTGGATTGGTAAATCTGAGTTAAGCTCTAACCTCCATGGCTCCTATTCAGAACAACCCATTGCAAGCCAACAGGGTTCATCTAAAAATCCAAACCTAACAAAATTAAAACAAATTCAACCCTCTTCCTGAGTGGAACAAATCAAATCTTTTTTCTCCTCAGTGAGACTCCAATCAATTTAAACTTTTCATCCCTGTTAATTTGAACTGCTCAAGTGGAAGGTTCACTATCCCTTGGATTCTTATGTCTCTCTTATATAAGTAGAGCTATTGCACTAAGTTGGATTATTTTCCTGTTGGAGATTATTTCTTTGTGATCTCTTGTTGTTGATCATATTACAAATGAGTGTTCCTTGTCACCACACCACACTATTGGGTGCTAGACCTCATTTTAGAATGAGCTCTCAACCCCTCCATCTTAGTTTAGCATTTCTCTTAGACTTTAAGAGTTCCTTAGTCTTAAGACACATCTAGTGATTAGGTGGACCCCCAACCCTAGAAGACTTAGAAGAGTTAGCCATAGGGATAGGTCATGCCTTAGAGTGTTAGGAAAACCTACCCTTAGCTTTATTCCTCACTTTCCTTCTTTCAAGTCAAACTCAAATCAATTATTTGATTTTCTCCAAACTCAAATCAATTCCATGATTGAAACCCATGATTGAAATCTATGATTGCCATGATCAAAATCAAGTCCAAATTTTAAGTCCTTAACCTTCCTTAAAGACTTATTCAAAATCAATTGAATTTTGAGATTTTCTGATAACTCATTTATATTCTCACTTATATTCACATATATAAATGAAATATAAATTCAAACCCATCAAATCAAATTCAAAATTCAAAATCAATTCATGAAATTTTCTTAAGTCACTTTAATTTTTCATTAAAGGACTTAGCCAAAATCAAACCTAAATCATAATTCAAACCTATTCAAACCTTTAAGATTTTCTCATAAATCATTTATATTCTCATTTATATTCACATATATAAATGAAATATAAATTCAAATCAATCCAATTAAACTCAAAATTCCAAATCAATTTATGAAAAAATGTTTAAGTCCCTTTAACTTTCCATTAAAGGACTTAGCCAAAATCAACCCTAAACCTTGATCAAACCCATTCGAATTCATGATATTTTCTCAAAACTTATTTATATTCTCATTTATATTCTCATATATAAATGAAATATAAATATAAATTATTTAAATCTAATTAAAAATTAAATTTCAATTTAAAAATTCCCTTAAATCCATTGAATTCCCTTTAATGGATTTAACCTAAACTTTGATCAAATCATTTCAAACTCATGGGATTTTCTCAAAACTTATTTATATTCTCATTTATATTCTCATATATAAATGAAATATAAATATAAATCAATCAAAAAAATAAATTTCAAATTAAAAATTCTTTAAATCCTTTAATTTTTTTTAAATAATTTAACCTAAATCATGATTAAACCACTTCAAATTCTTGAAATCATTTATATATTCTCATTTATATTCACATATACAAATGAAATATAAATTCAAACAATAAAAATCAATTCCAAAAAGCAAACTCAAAACCATTCAAAATCCAATCTAAGCCTTTCAAGTCAAAATCTTAAACTTAGCCAAAACACTTTAATCAAGTCAAACTCTTGATTTCCTCTCATGGTTCAATCAATTCTACAATCATGAGCTCATATATAAATCTAAACTTTAATCACTCAATCAAAACCCAAAACCCTTTCATATTCTTCCTTTAAATATGAAATTTTCAAATGGATCAAAACACATTTGACTTCAAACCATTTGTAAATGGATTTATATTTTAATCATAAGTCCTTATATAAGATCAACCAACTTCAAATAAAGCTTTGACTAAGCAATTTGACCCACTTAGGCTCACTTAACCTAAAGTGACCTAAAGTACCCTTATGAGCCAAATTTTGATTCTAACCAAATTGGATTGAACCAAACTCATATCCTCTCATCATGATCAACAATCATCATGGGATGATCAATCAATCAAATTGGGTCAAACTAAGTCAAAGGGTTGACCAAGTCAACACTTAACCCAAAATGAAACCTAACATAGCCAAATTTCACCATAGGCCAAATTGATTGAAACCATTGATCTAAGTTCACTGATGACCTATATTTGAACTTGACCAAACCAACATTTGAACCTAACTAGCCCAATTGGCCCACTTGACTAAGTTGACCCATTTTGACCTAAAGGGCCAAAATGTCAAAACTTGATCTAAGCCAAATTGATTCAAACCAATGGGTCAAGTCCATTCCAAATCACTTGTGGAACTTGACTAAAACTCAATTGTCCAACTAACTAGACCCAATTAATTGACTTAGACCCAACATGACCTAAAGGGGTCATGTTGAGCCAAAATTGAACTAACCCAAATTGATTGGAAATAAAGATACAATCCCATATGACTAACCTAACCTAAACTACTCTGACCTACCTCAAATATGGTCAAATAGGTCATTGACCCATTTGACCTAAACATTTGACCTAAATGAAGTCATATGAGCCAAAATCAAATATATACCAAATTGAATCAAACCAAAGCCACCAAAATATTTCAAAATGGTCATATGAACTTGACCCAACCCTTAATTTTGACCAATTTGACATTAATCAACTTGACCTAAGTTGACCCATTTCCTAAATGGGTCAACATGAGCCAAACCCCTCAAATGGATTCCAAATCCAATGAAACTTGGCCAAACCTAGTTTCTCCACATACCCAACATGTCCAAAGTGGAAAATAGCAAAATGACCATTCTACCCTAGGCCATAGAACATTTTGCCTAATCCATGGGTAATTTGGTCATACCTCTTCACTCACTTGATTTTCCTAAAAGCTCAAGGGGACTTACTGATGAGTGGTGCACCCAACCTGATGGGTTTGGGTCAGCCTCTTTCATCTCTAGACCAAACCTGACCACCTTGCTCAAAAATTGAAACTCAAACTCCCCCTTAAACCCAAATTCAAGCTCATGGGAGGTTGGCAATCCACTCCTTGGATCAAATCGACCATGTGCACACTCTAAACAGCCAAAAAAAACTCTTCAATATCATCAATTGGATCAAAATAGCATGGACATTGCCAACTATTCGATCCTTCAAGGGGGAGATATACTCCCCCTAATTCACTTCTATTTTCACTTACCCTCTATCGATTGAAGCTAAGGAACCCAGAGTAATAATCAGAGAGAACTCCCAAGCTTCTTAGAGAGGATTAAATTTCCCATTCTTTGTACAATGCAAAAAATAGGAGGTTGAGTTCAATTTCTTCTACACCCATTTGAATAAATACCTTTTGCACACCATTAGGGTCAAGTTAAAATTTCCTACACTCTCTCTGATGTTCTAAAGAAAAGGAAGAGCTCAATTGGATCAAAGTCGAAGCCCAAGCAAGGAGGAGTTGGTCCACCCATTGATCCACTCAAGAGCTAAACTTTAACAAAGCTTCCTCAACTGACAAAGCTAAGAGAATCGACGGTGATCACCTCAAGGAATTTTTCAATCACTAAACTCAATATGGTGTGGAGCTTTGTGAAAGAAATTTTTACCTCATTGATTTTTGACCATTGGATTTGCCGCTCTCTGTCTTCAGATGGTGTGGGTTGAATTTAGTGTGAATCTATGCTAGCTTGATCTTCCCTTGATCATGGACGCCTCGATCAAGGGAAGAACTTGCATCTCTCATCCATCCGCATTTTAGATGGAGCTAAGATTAGCATGTTTACTTATCTTTATCCTTTATAAATTGGGAATCCCAAGATCCATCTTTGATCGACAGAGAATTTAAGCAACCGCCCACCCTTTGGGATGTGACATTTAAGTTACCCCTCACAAGCGATGCATGTGTACGACCGCCTCCACCGCATGAGCTGGGGATTACTTAGGTTAATTAAAATGTTAATTTCTAATTAACCCATGGATCTTCAAAATTCATAACTCTTCATAGAAAATTTAAAAAAATATGAAATAAAACTATGGATAGATAATTAATCCTAGAAATATTTTAAAATTAATTTTGAATTTTAATTTATTTTTCTCTAATTTACTAGAAGTATTTTGCTAATTACTTTTGATTAGCCTCGATTAATCTCAAATTTCTTGGGATAGTTTTAGGGGATGACCTCCACCCCTAATTTTCTTTGGATTTATTGAAGGCTTCATTGTAGATAATTTCTTAATTACTCTTCTCATGTAATTAAGCTTATTTAGGGTATGATTAGGGTTGATTAAGGTCAGATCTAGTAAGTATGAGATTTATGGAATAATTTTGGGTTATTTCTCCTATGCTATTCCTTAAACCCCCTCTTCTCTCCTTAATCTCCTCTCAATTAAGGGCTAGTTCATAATTATCCCCTTAATCAATTTCCAAAAATTCTAAAAAGTTCCATAACATAATTAATCTACTTTGGGTAGAGGCTTAGGTGTTTAATAGCCTAAGTTCAATTAAGGAAATCAAAATCCAATTCATATATGTGAAAGGGTATTTTGAAATTACTTAAGCTAACACCTTAGCTTAATTAACTTTTAATTGTGATTCAAATTGCATTAGGCATTTTCATTATTAGGTGCATTGCAAATTTAAATTTCTTGTGTTTTATGTCATCTCATTGGCTCAATTCTGGTAAAGGTAAGGGTTATTAATTACTTAATTCATACCTTAACCTAATTAATACATAAAAATGGATCTAATTATCTAAAAATTAAACAAAATATCAAACACATGTGGAATGGTTAGGAACAAAACTCATCTCACTTTTTAAAATTAAATCAAACTTCAAACTAAACAAAAATCACTTTGAAATTCACTTTGATTTATTCAAATTTTCTTATTCTATAAGAATGTCTTAGGATTTAAGTAAAGTGAGTTTGTTTACATGCTTTCATTATTTTGGATCTTTCCCAACATGTTAAGTTGTATGCCATGTGATTTCATGCATTCATATTTCATTTTCAAATTTTAAAATGAAATTGTTACCTTTATGTCAAATTTGCATGTGTTGGCTAAAGTAGAAATATTAATGGCTATTATCACAACTAAATCAAAATTATTTTTAAAATACATAAATCAAGCACCAAATCTAAAAGTGTGCTACTTATACTTTAATTATGCGCATGTGATGGATTATAAAGCATGTTTAGCATAGGTTTCCTTTCTTTCTTATGTTGGTATAGTTTTGAATAAGATGTGGGGTTCATTTGAAAAGAACCCAACACTTACTTAATTCATCCTATTCATCCCTATGCTCACCTAAGAAGGTTGTCTATACTTTAATGCATAAATTGCATAAACAAAAATGAATCCATTAAACAACTTTTGCATATTCCTTTTCTATTCAATTTCTTTTATATATATGTTTGTATTTTAAGAAAGTAGCATATTAGTCAGGACAACCCCGAGGTTCTGAGGCTTTAAGTAGCCCTAAGTATGTCTTATACCTTACACCTCTAGTTAACAATGATGTATACTCACTTATGCCTTTCTTACTTTCATGCATGTATGTAAAAAATTTTGGATAAGGAAAACCCTTTCTACTTAAGAAAAATAATGCTTATTTAACTTTTAAATTTTCTTAAATGGATTACTTAGCATGTATCATAAAGTATGTTAACTACTCTCATTTTCTTGTATAGATATGCTTAAGATCCATCCATATGCATGTTATATATATGTTGGGAAAGAAGTGAAGCAATGTGTGTTATGTGAATTTTGATTCATTTTATTTAATCTTAAAATGCCTTTCTTTTGAATAGGTTTTAGAGTTTATCTAAACTTAGGATTAATTAAAATATTTAATCAAAACATTCACCTAAATAAAACTAAAATGTGAATATACTTTAGAAATTACTTGTTTAGGGAAGGAAAGAGAAGTTCTCTTCTCTTCCCTCTTCATAACTAGTAATTAATAATAGATTCACTTAACCAAAGAAAACATGAAATAAAATCAACCCAAAATACTTAAACAACTTAAATGAAACCCTCCTCTAAGTTGAACATGTCTTCACAGAAAATTTGAACCCTAAGCCCTAGCTAACATACCATACAAACCTTCAAAGCACATTAGCCTAAGTCACCACTTCTAGCCTTAGGTTAGGTCGCATGGTTTGATATTATATTTTATTTTATGATATATGTTTTAGGATGTTAGTGTATGCTCATAGAATGAATGGATGTTCTTAGTCTATCTATTCTTATGTGGGATTGTGCTTAAGGGGCTATCATAAATAAAATATAAATGCTTGCTGTGCTTTATACCCCTAAGCATAATCCATAGCGTGGACTTAGTCACCCATGTGGGTGATAAGTCCAACATACATGCTTGGGATTTGTGTGTGATTTACTAACCTTTATTTTGTAGGTGTTAGTTAGATTTACTTTTCCTTTTTTCATGTAAAAATTTGTATAATTAGGATTTTGAATGATTGTTATGGGGATTAGGATGAGCATTGGTCATAAGATCCTATCTTATGCACCATGTGAAGCCTTGGAGCATCCACCTTCCAACCATCCAAAGGAGGAACCAAAGAAGAAAAGAAAAAAAGAAGAAGGAAGAAAGATGAATAAATCTTGATGACCCCCATAACAATGAATTCTTTTACTTAATTATAATGTAATTTATTTGTAATTAGAGTTGTATAAGGGTAGAGCTTAGCTACCCGCATTTGATATTTTAGGTTTGTGCGTGCCCACCACAATGACCATTTATTCTTTACGATTAGTTTTATAAATTGATTGATGATTTGTTTAGCTTTTGCATTAAGTGGCATAATTTTCCTAGTTTCTTCCTTGCTTTATGTATGGCGATTTTAGGCTCTTTAGGAAAAAAAATAAATCTTTTACCCAACTTAACAACTCAAAATAAAATTAAATAACTCATAACCTCACATAAAGCTTATGATTAAAATCAAGATAAAAGAATTAGCATCCCCTTTAGCCGGATGAGCATTTCTTTATAATATCATGCACAAATGCATCTTATTTCACTCTTGATAAGGGCTTCACCTTGCAGAACGACCTTTGAGATCCATGGTGGAAACTCACCTCCTCCCTTCTGATTTTGGCCAATAATCTTCTTTCTCATACATTAGTCATAAAAATCCTATTGGCCCGAGTCAAAATAATTGTCCAAAAATAAAAAAAATAAAATTTGAATTGCATTAGATTTAGGTCATTTGAACCATATCCCTTTACATGATCTAGTCTCTTTAGAGAGTGAGTTAAGGGTTTAGTCTCTTTCTAAATAATAATAACTTAGTGATCTTGTGTAAGCATAAATACTTGCCTACTTGTATTTAAAATTATAAGAGGAATTCGTTGGCAGCCACCCCAAGGCAGTTGTAAGTCCAAGCTATTGGGTGGTTAGTCCTCTCTTGTGGAGGCAAACTAATTACCCATTTTGCTACCTTAGATTTAGGTTGTGCTTCCGGCCCTCGCTAAAGCTCCCTAGATTTAGGTTCTGAGGTTGCTTCTCCCCTTTGTGGGCCATAAGCTTAATTCCTCACCTCTTAGACATTTCCTTAATCTTGTGTTAAGGAATCTTAAGTCTTAAAATTCTAATGAAAAATGTAACTCAAATAAACTAAATCAATTTCTAAAATGTAAAGCCTAATTTTAGGATAGTTTGAGATGCTTGCTAGGTTTCCTAGCATCATGCGCATCTTTTATTTATCTCTCACTTTGGCTTCGATAATAATCTCACTTTTGATCAATCCCATTTCATCTTCAAACATAAACCAATCGATTGATAGTCCTTCCTATTGAAATCTTCAAAGATAACGATCATTTACCTTAATCGAGAGTTTTCTTAAGGGATCCCATCCCTTAGGATGTAATTAACTATGAGAGCTTGCCCCTATAGGGAATTTAATGAACCAAGTTTAAAATAAACCCTTCTTTACTTTTCCATGTAAAGTAGGAGAAGAATCTTTGGTACATATTCAGACCCAACATCCTTAGGAGTCCTTATTAAGGTGATTGGTTCCATTAAAGGGTAATGATTTCTATCTCTTAAGATAGTACACTATTTCCATCATGATGTCTCTGATCACCTGAATAAGTACATCTATGGACCTACAGGGCTTCTAAAAAGATGAATTTTTATAGTGTCTTGCCTTTTCTTTCTCCCTACAGATTTGAAGGCGACTCCCTATAGAAATTTTTCACCATAGGGTGCTGTAATAAATAAAAATATAAATGATTTTATTGTGCAAGTGCTTATACCCCTAAGCATAATCCAATAGGCCAGGTGAACTTAGTCACCCAAGTGTGGGGTAATAAGTTCAATATACATGCTTGGGATTTGTGTGATTTGTTTAGCTAACTTTGTTTTATGTTAGTTAGATTTACTTTTCCTTTTTTCATGTAAATTTTGCAATTAGATTTTATAATGATTGTTATGGGGATTAGATGAGCATTGGTCATAAGATCTATCTTATGCACCATGTGAAGCCTTGGAGCATCCACCTTCCAACCATCCAAAGAAGGAACCAAAGAAGAAAGAAGAAAAGAAGAAGAAAGAAGAAAAGAAGAATGAAGAAATGAAGTTTGAAGACCCCCCATAATAATGAATTCCTTTGCTAATTATATTTAATTCATTTATAATTCTGGTTGTATAAGGGTAGAGCTCAGCTACCCAATTTATTTTCGAAGTTTGTGGTGGTACCCCACCACAATGGCCTCTTATTCTTTTGTGATTAGCTTTATAAATTGATTGATGATTTGTTTATCTTGTGCATTAAGTGGCATCCTTTTCCTAGTTTCTTCCTTGCTTTATGTATGGTCTGGATGTGGATTAGGCTCTTAGGAAAAATAAATATTTTACCAAATTTAACTCAAAATTAAAATAAAAAGAACTCATAACCTCACCTAAAGCTTAGGTTTAAAATCAAGATAAAAGAATTAGCAACCCCTTAGGATGAGTACTTTTTTATAACATCATGCACAAATGCATCTTATTTCACTGATTGAGGGCTTCCACCTTTGCCAGAGAAACTTGGCTTGACCTTTGAGAGCCATGGTGGAAACACACCTCCCTTCTCACTAATTTTGGCCAATAACTCTCATTTCTCATGCATTAGGCATATGAATCCTTAGAGTCAAAATAATTATCCAAAAATAAAAATAAAATGAAATCTAAATTGCATTAGATTTAGGTCATTTGAAGCATGTCCTTACATGATCTAGTCTCTTAGGGAGTGAGTTTAAGGACTTAGTCTCTTTCTAAATAACATAGCTATCTTGCATAAAGCATATGACTTGCCTACATGAATTTAAAATTGTAGAGGAGTTAGTTGGTGGCCACCCCGTGTTGTAAGTCCAAGTCGGGTGGTTTGTCCTCTTATGGAGGCAAACCAAATCCCATACCTTAGGTTTTTTGCTTTCACCCTCAAAGCTCCCTAGATTTAGGTTCTGAGGTTGCTTCTCCTTTCATAGCATCTTAAATCCTCACCTCTTAGGCATTTTAATCTTGTGTTATGGAATCATAAGTCCTAAATTTCTAATGAAAAATTCAACTCAAACAAATTAAATCAATTTCAAAAATGTAAAGCCCAACCATAGATAGTTTGAGATGCTCAAGTTTCCTAGCATCGCAAGCATCTCCTACTTATCTTTCTTTTGGCTTTGATAATAACTCCTCTTTGATCAATCCCATTTGATCTTCAAAATAACTAATCGATTGATAGTCCTTTCCTATTGAAATCTTTGAGACAAATGATCATTTACCTTAATCGAGAGTATTCCTAAGGAATCCCCTTCCTTAGGATGTAATTAACTATGGGGGCTTGCCCCATAGGGAACTTAATGAACCCATTTTAAAATAAACCCTACTTTACTTTTTCATGTAAAGTAGGGGAAGAATCTCTGGTACATATGCAGACCCATTATCCTTAGAGTCCTTATTGAGGTGATTAGTCCATTGTGGTGGTGACTTCTATCTCGAGATAGTAATACCTTTCAATGTCATACTGATCACCTAATAAGAACATATCTGGTGGCATCCCAAAAAGATGAATTTTATATTCTTCTTTTCACCAAATGAAGGAAATATATAGAAATTTTTTTTTCACCATGATTTTCTTGACTCACTGGGGATGGTTCTCTCTCCATCTTTGGTAAATGATCATTGTCTTCAAGTATCGATAGTGGGTTTGTACTTTGGTATGAATCCAAGACTATCTTTCTTTCCGTTGGCACTTAGCTTATTTCATTCTTAAGTTGAGTTAGCCAACATCTTTAGGTTTTAGGACCTCACCCCATGTTGGTCTTAAAACCCCCATTGGGTTCTCCAATGGGTAAAAATAAAAAGATCTAAATAAAAAGAAAACATTTAAAGACTTCCTCCTTATCATTTTTTTATGATAAGGAAAGGTTCATTCTAAAATAATAAAAACAAAATAAATTTTCATAAGAACTTTGCTTTTCAAAAGCACTCTTCTAAAAATGCACTTAATAAAATATTTTTCACAAAATTTTTTAAATCATCTAACAATTTCATAATTGTTATATGTACAAATTTTCAAAAATAAAACTAACAATATTTTCCAAAAGCACAAATGAACATCTTCTTCAATTCATTTTGATGAAGATTTCATTTTCAAAATAAAATGAACAATCATCTTTCCAAAAAATCAAAATCAAAATAAAAAAAATAACTTTCAAAGCACACATGAACCTTTCCATTCAATACACTCACACCTATTGAATGGAAGTTTCATTTTCAAACATAATTAAATTTTTCAAAAGCACATATGAACATCTTCATTTAATATTCAAATTTATTGAATGAAGATTTCCCCAAATAAAAATATATCATTTGGAAATCCCACTTAAACATATCCACATATGATTAAGTTGGAATTCCCTTTTCAAAAAAGCAATAATCACACAAAATAAAATTTTACATTTTAAAAAATAAGATTGATCTCCATTCTACATACCCAAATTTGTTGAATGGAAGTCTCTTTCAAAAAATAAACTTAACAATCATATTTTCAAAATTCAAACACATTTTGAACTTCATTTAGCATACTCAAATTTGCTAAGTGAAGTCTCCACCAAAATCAAAATTTTCAAACATTTTGGAACTTCATTTAGCATACCAAATTTGCTAAGTGAAGTCTCCAAATTCAAAATCAAAATTTTCATTTGGAACTTCATTTAGCATACTCAAATTTGCTAAGTGAAGTCTCCAAATTCAAAAAAATCAAAATTTTCAAACACATTTTGGAACTTCATTTAGCATACTCAAATAAGTGAAGTCTCCAAATTCAAAATCAAAAAATTTTCAAACACATTTGGAACTTCATTTAGCATTCAAATTGCTAAAGTGAAGTCTCCAAATTCAAAATCAAAAAAATTTTCAAACACATTTGAACTTTTAGCATACCAAATTTGTTATGAAGTCTCAAAATTTGAAAATACATTTGGAACTTCATTTAGCATACCAAATTTGCTAAATGAAGTCTCCAAATCAAAAAAAAAAAAATAAAAAAACCAAAAAAATTTCACTTTGAACTTCTAGCATACCAAATTTGCTAAAGAGAAGTTTCCATTTTCAAAACAAAAAACCAAATCAAAAAAAATTTTGAACACATCTTTTGAATTTCATTTAGCATAAATTTGCTAAGTGAAATTTCATTTCAAAAAAATTAAGAGGAACTTCATCTAGCATACCATATTTCAAAGTAAAGTTTCCACTTTCAAATCAAAATAAATGAAACACTTAGGATTTTCTTAGCATACCCAAATTTGCTAAGAATCCTATTTTCAAAAAATCAAACAAACACACTTGATTCTTCACTTAGCATACCTAAATTTGCTAAGTGGGAATTCAAATTTTTAAAATCAAATAACAATTCACAAAAAAAGAAATAATTATTTTTAAACACTTCACTTAGCATACCCAAATTTGCTAAGTGAGTAAAATTCCAAAATCATCAATCAAAAATAAAATCAATTGACCCTTACTTTAACATACCCAAATTTGTTAAAGGAAAGGGTCCTCAAATCAAAAATCTAAATTCAAACAAACATGAACCTATGGAAGCATCCTTCAAAATATTTGAATCCATTTTCAACATACCCAAATTTGTTGAAGTTGGATTCATATTCAAAATTCCTCTTTCAATCAAATCTTCAAATCCATTTGAACCCCACTTAACACTTCCAAGTTGTTGGATGTTCAAATTTTCAAATTCAAATTCAAAATCAACAAAATAGAAATTGATCCAAGCTCATTTCCTTTGCATTCTCACATCATTTATGTACAGCTTCAATTTTTAGTTGATTGAAATGGTGCTCATAGAAATTTGTTTTCACTTTCCCTCATGGCATGGATTTGGCTTTATCAAGCCAACTCGATTGACCATACACACCCATCCATTTCAGGATTTGTGGAGTGAGGATTACACTGTGAGGCACTCCCTCACAATCAAGAGGACCACATGTGGGCAAAAGCCGGCCATCATCGATCTACCTTCTAATTATGACATCTCCTCATGAAGAGGAAAGTGGCAGTCCCACCAGTTAGTAGTAATGCTGCAAGAGTGCAACCCCTCCTGTGGTTTCTCATGCTACCCAAGAGGGCTGCACCCATTAGTACCTTCTAAGGGTAAAACTCCCCTGATCTCGAGGCTTGCCTCCCTTACTTTTGAGTATGAGTCTAGCTCTCACTCCTCCCATCCTATAAGAGCACAACGAAGGAATAAAAACCACATGATCAAGTGTACATACTAGATTTCTGGAGATGAGGCATGAATCACCTGAGGGAGTTTCTGTTTTTCACCACGTTACAACCCAGTTTCATCCTCTTGGGTCAAATAGAGAGGATGTTAGAGGATCACATCACCTCCACCAGCTACATCAGCCAGCTTAGGAGCAAGAGGTCGTATGGGCCTCATCATCTTGCGCCAAGTAGTGAGCTTAATGAGTTCGAGTTCGCTCAATTTGATCTTGAGATTTATCATCCCCATATGAAAAACATATTGAAGGAGAGGCCGAGAGGCCCATACATCTCACATTACCAGTAGGGAGAGGAGGTTCCACCATGCAGCTTCTCTTATTGATTTTCTAGCTCGCTACCCGCAACCATAGACAAGCCTTACTGGGACTAGTCATCACAAGAGGATACCCTGCATAGAGAGTGGTGTCTACCCACGCTCTACCTCATCCTCCATCACCACCTCCAGTTAGAGCATCTCCAGCCATCAAAGGCCATGAAGGCCATATCCGGGAGAAGCCCCTGTGATCCGATCTGGGATCCTACCATCTACACCACCATTATGGCGAGATTGAGCTTCCTCGACCTTCTACCTAAGTGGGAAGAGTGGTGACCCCAAGCATAGTGGTTGTCCCTTCACCAACTCTGCCCACAGGGATGTGGAGATGGTGTATTTTGAGGTAGATGATATTCGCACCAAATGATAGAACTCCTAGAATGTCACCCTTCATACAGTGATAGAAGTATTCTCTCATCTAGTGAGTCCTCAGGATTGACTCTCCAGAGAGGTCCGGTGCCTCAGTGCACATAGTGATCACACCTGCCAGATCATTTGTTCCTATTGATGATCATTCTAGAGATAGTAGCACATTTTGGAGAAGAAGGAGATTTTGGGGTATGATTGGTCGATGAGGAGAAGTCAACTTTGATCCCAATGAAGATGACTTATTGGGAGACTATGAGTCAGCATGGTGATACTAGGATCTCTGGAGAAGCCATGGAAGGTGATGAGGTTGATCAAGAAGACACAATCCCAACACCACATCGCTAAAGTATTGAGATAGGATGGGATGGCAGCTGAGGACTTGTTAGAGTAGTTTCGCAAAATAAGCCCCGTAGTTCATCCTACTACATGACATTAGTCACTGAAGTTAGTGCATGTCTTGGACCGCCCAAGACTTTACCTCCCGTTGAGCAAGGTAGCACTAGCATGTACTGGAAGGTAGTGGAAAGTACCTCCATACAAGAAAAAAGACATGATCCATGGTTGAGCAACAAGTGAAGGAAGCATTGGCTCAAGCCTGGAGGATCATCCAAAGGGTAGACCTACCCGGAGGAATTGATGCAATCCAATATCCCAAGGGTTTCATGCCACCTTCCTTTAAAAAGCTTTGATGATAGTGGAAACCCAAGGCGACATAACATTTCAGAGCGCTATTGCAACGCCTGGCAAGTGATGCTTTTTTTTCCTCTTCATTAGTAGCCTAGGGATGCTTATTGGTATGTGAACCCCAATGGTTCAAGAAAGATATGTTGGAGAGCAACTTTATCAAGAGGTTTGTGGAGCTCAAAGGTTACTGTGATCTCATTGTAGCATAAACAACAGTGAGTCCTTGTTGATTATATTCTCGATGGCATAACAAGTATGAAATGTGAACCACAACTATCTGAACAAAGATGCCATTGAGATTCTTTTAAAGAATATCCATGGCTCGATCACCTTCATGCTTAAGGGCTTCACTATCAAGACATTTGAGAAGCTAATCAACAAGGTGGCTAGTCTACAAGGAGAGGCCAAACAGTTGCCTAAAGCAAAGCCATAAAAGGTCCATGAGAAGAAGTCGAGTAAGATAGTAGAAGGGGAAGCAGTGTAGAGATCACCAGAGACCATGACCTCACCTCCACCTCCTTGCCACCACCGAGCCTCTACCAGCCTCCACCATAGCCAGCCTCCTCCATACCACTAAAAATAGTGGCATGCATACCCGCCGCCAGGTAGCTATGGTCCACCTACTCTTTTAAATAAGCTTAACAAACCTTATTCATTTAAGAGGGAGATAATCAGGAAGATCTTTAAGAATCTCTTAAAGAAACCTGATACTAAAGGGAGACCGAGGAAGTGCAAAAGTCATGATCCTAACTTTTCCCCTACCACCATATGCTAGGCCATGTTTTGGAGGATTGCTTCACATTTAAGGACTGGCTTGAACATAGCTTCAAGACCGGTGTTGTAGTTATCAAAGGAATACCTTATGGAACAACCATCCAGTTCCATTAGGTAATCCTTGGGGATACATGTGATCCTTCCAAAAACCAAAGAAGGTTGGGATATCTCTTTATCCAAAACCTCTAAGAAGATCATCCAAGATCAAGACTTTCCTTGTAGTGCGAGTCGCTCAAACCTCCAACATCAAGGAAGGGTTTGCAAGTGCAACTCAAGGAAAGGGGACTTCAGCAGCAGATGTGTGTAGCTGATAGCCCATTAGCAACCACCGACCACCCACCTCCACCTACAGCTCTACACTTCCATGACTCCACTTTAGCTAGCTCTTCTTCTTCTACTAGTAGAACTGTATATCAGATAAGGGCATCAAATCCCTTACCACTCACTTTACTTGATTTCTACTTTGTACCTCCAAACAAATCCAAGAAATTGAAGAATAAAGCTAGTTTGAATTACATATGTGTCACGATGGGTTATCTTCTATTCCTAATGATAACTCTTCAAGTCAAAATAACTATAATAATTTGATCTTCCTCTTTCGATTCGAGTTGACTTTCCTACTCAAATACTGGGTTCACTCTTGAGATAGACTTGGAATCATCATTAGGGTCCCATAGAGAAGTTATAGGTGAGCCGATGTGTGTAGAACCTTCCATTACCCTACCACAAGAGATCACCAAGTCAACCTCCATAGTGGCAAGGTTCTACCTCCTGTACACCTCAAGATGGGAAATAAGTCATTGTACGAGGATCAAGAAGCCTCCATGATGCTCCACCCTTGGATATGCTTATGGAGGACCAGCCCAAGGTGGACTACAATGTCTTCTCTCATCTAAGAAAGTTGCAATCTAAGCTAAGCATATATGATGCCCTTGTCTTATCCAAAGAGATGAGGGAATCATTAATCAAGGCTCTCCTTGATCCTAAAATATGCTTAGCTCAGCTGACCGCTATAGGTAAAGAAGCACATTATACAAAAGAAGCTCAGGGGATCACCTTCACAGATGAAGACCTTCTTCTAGGGGACTTGGAGCACAACCATCCCCTCTACATCATAATTGACATGGACAGTTCACTCACCGAGTTCTCATGGATTCAGGTGCATCGTGAACATTATGAGTCTAAAGACCCTTGCCTTTTTGAGGATCGACATCTCTACACTTCGAGGAGATCGGATGATGTTGAGAGGATTCAATGAACAAGGTGAGGGGCTTTAGGTTCTATAGTGTTACCTTTGGAGATAGGTGACTGGAAGATGAAGCTAAGTTTTACATCATTGATTCAAATACTTTCATTACTTTGCGAGGCCTTGGATACATCATAATAAGATCATTCCATCCTCCCTCCATCGTGCATCAAGTTCAAAAAAAAAGATGGGATTGAATACATGTCAATGGAGATGAAAAGCCATTTTTTTAGTTAGAGGTTGAGATTTATGAGGATGTGACCTACTATCTTCCTCAAAACACCCTTTCGTGAACTTGGACAAAATTTAAAATGCAATCAAAGAAAAAAAATGAAGAAAAGAAGAAAAAAGAAAAGAAAAGAAAATGAAAATCCAAGTGAACAAGAAAGGGAATTGAAGAAGAAATAGATAGCATATCATTCCACCCACGTTCATTCCATCATATGGACATGTGGGTAGATGGCTCAACCTCCACCAGGTAGAGGCAGAGAAACAGAGGCAGTTCCAGAGGTGGAAGACCCCTAGTTGGCCATCACCAAGAGGTCATAGTTCAGAGTACCCCTACTATTCACATAGACTTGGAATCCAAAGGATGAGAGTCTAATGTGATTAGTATACCAGCCAACCCCTCTCAAGGTTCCATTGGAGGTGACTTTGATCCAGAGAAAGACCGCCTCCATAAAAGCAAAGTATTCAATGGTTTATGTGAAACTATTAGAGCTGGAACCTTAGCTCTAACCTCACTTACATCTCAAAGTTGAAGGTTTAGTAGTTAAGGAAGTCCCTAAGTCTTCCAAAGGACATGAAGTAGAAGAGATTCTTTTGGGATCATCATCCTCAAGTCCTAAGTTGATGTAGAACTTGAGGAGGATACTTTAAAGAATTAATGGAATTACTTTGACTTTTACTCACCTTGTGTTCATAATCTTATACAGAAAGATTTAGTTCCTCATACATGGTCCAAGCATAGGTCAAAGTACTTCGAAAAGCTATGGAAATAATATAGAGGAAGCATAAGCAGTGACTAGATTCGTATGGTCCATGATGATGATGATTATTAGTTATACCAATCATTTGAGTCGATAGTTCTTTTCACACAACAAACTCTTATGAGAATGTGTGTTTAGAAACTGATGATCTAGATGATTCCAAATCAAAGAGACCACTAGAATTTGAAGAGAGATTCATTCAATAATTGACAAGCTTAAAGAAATCAACCTCGAAGAAAATCCACACCGATACATACCTTGAATGAAGAAGAAACCAATGACTTAGTTAGGCTATTGACTGAGTTTAAAGACTACTTTGCATGGAGTTATGAAGAAATGCCTGGATTATCTCCTGATGTAGCAGTCCACAAGCTAGCAATAGATCCTAACACTACCCCTATTAAGCAAGCTCCTAGATGCATGCGATTAGAAATTGAACAACATGTCATTTTTGAAGTCAAGAAATTGATCGATGCTGGTTTCATTAGGGAAGAAAAATATCCTACTGTTAGCTAATGTCATCTATTAAGAAGAAGAATGGCCAAATTTGCATATATGCATCAATTTTAGGGACTTAAATAAGGCATGTCCTAAGGATGAGTTTCCTTCCTATACTAATTAATGGTGGACATTGCCTCATCTCATCTTTCTTCTTTCATGGATGGGTCATCTGCTATAACCAAATCAAGATGTCTCAAAGATGAAAGAAACACAACTTTTGAACCATCAAATCTTCTGTTATAGGGTCATGCCTTTTGACCTTAAAATGTTGGTGCTACATACCAACGGCCATGACTCAGATCTTCAATGAACTCATCCATCATCAGGTTGAGTGCTATATTGATGATCTAGTAGTCAGGAGCAGAGAAAAGGAAGACCACCTCTTTGACTTGAGAGTAGTTTTTGAATGGTTAAGATAATATAACCTCAAAATGAATCTCCCAAAGTGTGCATTCAAAGTAGCTTCAGGGAAATTCCTTGGGTTTGTTGTTGACATGGAATAGAAATAGATTGAAAAGATTAAAGTTATCTTAGAAATGCCACCTCCTAAGAGTTTAACTCAACTCGATCCTTCCAAGGATGGTGGCGTATTTAAACACTTTATTCCAACCCGGGAGATGCAAGCCATTTTTAGCACTTATCAAAAGGATGCCAAGTTCAAGTGGGATGACAAGTGTCGCATGCCTTTGAAGACATCAAGATTTGGTGAAGCCAGTTTTAGCAACCTATCGGGGCCACTCATCCTACACCGCGATGACTTTGCTCTATTGGCCCAAGCCAATGAAGGGAAAAGAAGCTCTCTACCCTCGCCATCATCGATCTGAAGTGAACTACTCACCTATTGAGAAACATTGCCTAGCTTTGATCTTCGCTCCCCAAAAGCTATGACATTATATGCTTTCTCATAAGGTGAACTTGATCTCCAACAAATCCAATCAGAGTATCTCATGACACGCCAATGCTATCATGTTTGGCACGTGGTCCATGATTCTCAAGTTTGATATCACATTCATACCTCCGCTAAAAGGATAACTAGATTTCTTAGACACACCCACCGATTCTCCGCTTAGTGATGATCTCCCATGAACAAATCATGAACTTAGGGAGGAAGAACAACCATGGGAGATGTATTTTGATGGTGCAGCTTCTTTTCACAAAGGGGAAGCACCATGATCTATTCTCCCAGGAAATGCAAGGGTAAGAATAGTTCTTCTAACTCCATACCGTGATGTGATGAGATTCCCATACTATCTTTTAAACAATGAAGCCGAGTATGAGGCTTTGATTTTCGGTCTGGAATTAGCAATCACTATCAATAAGAGCATCAACATCTTTGGGGATTCTCAGTTGGTTATCAACCAGATTGTTGAGTCCTACCAGGTTCTCAAACCCAAGTATTGTCATTACTATGAGTATACTATGAAGTTGTTGGCCCAAATTCTCAAAGTCACCATCTACAAGGTTCCTCGAGAAGCAGAAAGCAGATGCTTTCCAAACTTGCCAAAAGAATTGGCATGTCCGGAAGATGAGTCCATTTCAATAAGGGTCCAAAATAGACAAGTCTATCCCTTATTGATGTTGAACTCATTGAGAGACTTTCTTGAAGGGAGGTTGTCATTGCCAAAATGGACAAGGAGCTGGATTGGAGGCAACCATTCATAGATTACTGAACACCTAAACTACCTCAAGAAAAGTCACAAGCCCATCGTGAAATAGAGAGCTCTCTCATCTCTTGATGGCACCCTATCACCGATCCTTTGACCAAATATGGTTATTATTTAGAAAAAACATGAAGCCCATGGTATTATAAGAGGTACATTCAGGTCTATGCACATCAATCAAAGAAGATGAAGATGAAGATCAAGAGATACTACTGGCCTTGATGATTACAGATTGCATGGATGTAGCTAGGAAATGCCATCAATGTCAGTACGTGTGGTCCTCCACCAACCACCCAACATTCTACACCTACATTGGCCTCATGGCCATTTGAGTGTTAAAATTGACGGGTCGATCGATCCTCCTTCTTCCAAGGGGCATCGGTTCATCTTAGCCACCGACCATTTTTCCAAGTGTGGAAGCCATCCCACTGAGAGGTCACAAGATGTGCTTCAATTTTTAGAACCATATCATATATAGGTTTGGGTGCCTGATAAATTATATCCGATAATGGTACCGCATTCAAAAGCAAAGATCAATAGCTTCTGAAGACATGATAGATTGAGATACTCCACCATCTACTACCTTAAAGCAAATGGCTTAGCGGAACCATTCAATAAAACTCTCATCCAAATACTAAATAAGACTCTAGATGACAACAAATGATAGTGGAATGAGTAGTTGGTTGAAGCCATGTAGGCCTACCGCACCACATATCTCAATCTACCCCATTTTCCTTAGTATATAGGTCCAAAGCTATTCTACCTTTGGAAGTTCAACTCCCATCACTAAGGATAGCATTGAAAGCAAGATCACTATAGAAAGAAATGCAAAGTTATAGTTAGAAGAGCTCAAGGTTTGGAGGAAAGTCACCCGCATGAAAACCTCAAGTTGTACAAGGCCAAAATGATTCAAGCTCACAACAAGCTGGTTCACCCTAGGTCTTTTCAAGTAGGAGAACTTGTGTTAGTCCTAAGGAGACCAATTTTTTCCCATCAAAAGATGGGAGGCAAGTTTGAACCCACTTGGGAAGGCCCCTATGTCATAGAGAAGGCCTACCAAGGAGGATCTTATCACTTATTAATTGGAACACTGATGCTTCCAATTAATGGGCTCTATCTAAAGAAATATTACCCATGAAATAAATCATGTTTAAAATAATATTAATAAAAAAGAAGAAAATTTGATTCCATTCATCAAATCTTCTTCTTCAAGCATTGTTTGTTTTGTCTTATGAATCCGTGACATGTTTAGATAGGTGTAAGAGTCCAAGGCATCCTATCCTTTTCACACACAAATAAACACAATGTCCTAATGCTATTAGAATAGGAGTAAGAGAACCCAAGAGGCATCCTATTTTGATTAGCACAACTAAGTTAGGTGTGAGAACCCAAGCATCCTTTCTTAGGGAATCTGCCATCCGGCACCATTTCATCAAATCCTACATGGTAGGTGTAAGAGTCCCCAGGCATATTCCTTTATGCACAAAAATAAACACAAATCTTTTATCTTAAGCTATTTTGATGTGGGAGCAAGTCCCGTGGCATTCACTCATTAGCTTCTAGGTCGGCCTACATGCTACGCTAGTATGTCACCCCAGTAGCCACTTTTTGGAAGATGTGAGTCCCTGCACTTTCTTCCTAACTTGACCATTACAAACCAATGAGTGCCTTGTTAGTGTGGTGGTCATCAATGCCCAACTAGTAAGCTACCTTATGTTGACTTTGTTTAAGACGATATGAGTCCTCATGCTTTCTTCTTAAACTAACCATCATGCAATAATTAGGTCGAGTATATTTGATGTTTAGACCCCGAGGCTTTTTCTCTTGACTACTTTTTGAATATAAGTCCCCGTGGCATTCACTCAAGAGTCACCCCTAGGTCGGATGGCAAATCAATAAGAAAGACTATCCCAGAATCATTCCACTATAGGAGGATGTGAGTCCCCAAGCTTTCTTCTAGATGATTGTGCAAAACCGATGGGCACCTTAGGTTGATGATGTTGCTATGCTAAAGAACTCACCCATGGATACACCACTCTTGGAGATGAGTCCCAAGCTTTCTCCTTGAGTTCAAATACCTATTGGATATATGACTAGCCATGTCATCTTCTCCAGGTGTTGGATTAAGCCCTTAGCGCATCCCTCATAATTCTATTTGGGTCACGCCCTGTGACCCCATTTAGACACTACCTAGTTACTTTGGATTGATACCCCCTTTCCTAGTAATCACCCTTGTGGTTGGAGAATTTGTTCACCATGCATATTCTCCCTAGTTCAAGAAATTTGAGATAGTCTAGTTGATATAAGCTCCTTCTCAATTTGATCCTCACAAACTAATAGGGTCCATATAAAATAAACTAAACAAAAAAAAAAATAAACAAATTAATTCTTTGGATTAGAATTCAAGCCCCAAAGGGTTTTTTTTCAAGCGTGTCATCTTGTTGTGTCAAAGAAACTCCCTATAGAATTGCATGACCAAGTTAAGATAAATCCTCGTCAAGATTTCATTCTAGTCACTCTTGGTCGAAGTTCAATCTATTTTTCCATCGTGTTACCCCACAAATATTCCGCTATAAGATGTAGATGCATTCTTTTCTAGATGATTATCGCAAACCATTACCCTAGGTCGGGTTGATTTGTTGCCCAAAGAAACCATCAAAGTGGTCTTTGTAGTGAAGATGTGAGTCTCAAGCTTTCTTCTTGAATTGATCATTGCAAACCAAAAGGCCCCTTTGGTCAAATAGTTTCACCATGTGGGAAGCTACTCCCTTTGGTTCAATAAATTTTAGATAGGCCTAGGCTGATATAAGCTCCTTCTCAGTTTGATCCATCGCAAACCAACAAAATCCATCAAAATAAGCAAACTAAAAAAATGAAATCTATCTTTTACTATCTTTGAGTTGATAAGTCTGTCTCATTCACTCATGCCTCTATTTCATTGTTGCCTTGCCAACCAATCACCCCAGTGATTTTTTATTTCTAGAAGATGTGAGTCTCTGTGCCTTCTTCTTAAGACTTGACCATTACAAACCAAAAGGCATTCCCCTTGGTTGGATATTCAACCTTGTGGTTTTGGCTACTCCCTTTGGTTCAAGAATTGAAATCTAGGATAAGAACTTTTTCTCATGTCCCATCAAAACCAACAATCCATCAAATAAATAAATCTAAAATGAAATTAATCTTGAATATCTTTGAGTTGATTTAAGTCCCCAAAGATTCACTCAATAGTCGCCCTAAGTTGGGTTCACTTATTGTCTTGCCAATAGATTACCCCAAATTTCTACTTAATGTAAGTCTACTAGGCTTTCTCCATTTTTTTCATATAAAAGGCATCCTTGGTCTAGTCCTACTATGTGTTTAGTAGACTACCACTTGATTTAAATTTGAGCTTTCTAGCCTCTGGCTCATATTATCCATCAAACCAAATTATCTCAAATATCCAAATCACAAAAAATACAAATCAATCAAATCAAATTCAAAAAATTAAATTCCAAATTTAAAATCCTTCTTAAGTCCTTAATTTCCTCTTAGGACTTAGCTAAAATCATGATCAAATCAAATCAAATTCATGGATTTTCTCATAACTCATTTATATTCTCATTTATATTCATATATAAATGAAATATAAATATAAATCAATCAAACCAAATTCAAAATTCAAGCTTCAAACTCCAAAATTTCTAAGTCCTTTAAAATCCTTTAATGGACTTAGCCTAATCATGATCAAATCCTTGAAATTTTCATAACCCATTTATATTCTCATTTATATTCACATATATAAATGAAATATAAATTCAAACAATCAAAATCAATTTCCAAAAATCAAACTCAATTCCACTCAAAATCCAACCTAAGCCTTTCAAGTCAAAATATTGAACTTAGCCAAATCAACTTCAAATCAAGCAAAACTCTTGATTGTCCTTCATGATTCAATCAACCCTACAATCACGAATCCAAATATAAATACAAACTTCAATCACCAAATCAAAATCCAATTCAAAAATCAAGCCTTAAATTCATTCAAGTTCTTCCTTTGAATATGAAATTATCAAATGAATCAAAACCAATTTGACATCAAACCACTTGAAAATGGATTTATATTTCAATCAAGTCCATATACAAGTTCAATCAAACTCAAATCAAGCTTTGACCAAGCATTTGACCCACTTAGGCTCACTTGACCCAAAGTGACCTAAAGTACCTTATGAGCCAAATTCTAATCCTAACCAAATTGGATTGAATCAAACTCATCCTCATCATGATCAACAATCATCATGATGATCAATCAATCAAATTGGTCAAACCAAGTCAAACTAAGGGTTGACCAAGTCAACACTTAGCCAAAATGAAACCTAACATAGCCAAAATCCACCATATGCCAAATTGATTGAAATAAATGATCTAAGTTCATTCATGAACTATGTTTGAACTTGACCAAGTCAACATTTGAGCCTAACCCAGCCCAATTGGCCACTTGACCCAAGTTGACCCAACTTGACCTAAAAAGTCAAAATGTGTCAAAACTTGATCTAAGCCAAATTGATTGAAACCAATGGGTCAAGTTCATTCCAAATCACTTGTTGAACTTGACCAAAGCTCAATTGACCAACTAGACTAACCCAGCCCTTGACCTTGAACCCAACTTGACCTAAAGGGTCATGTTGAGCCAAATTCAAACTTAACCAAAATTGATTGGAAACAAGATGCCAATCCACTTCATATGACTAACCAAACCTAAACCTACCCATGACCTAGCTCAAATCAAATGGGTCAAATTGGTCAACTTGACCCATTTGACCTAAATGAAGTCATATGACCCAAATTCAAACTAAACCAAATTGAATCAAACCAAAACCACCAAAACATTTCAAATGGTCATATGAACTTGACCCAACCTTGGTTTGACCCAATTTGACCAATTGGTCAACTTGACAAGTTGACCCATTTTGACCTAAATGGGTCAACATGAGCCAAACCATGAAATGAATTCCAAATCCAATGAAACTTGGCCAAACCTATTTTCTCAACATACCCAACATATTCAAAAAATAATCAAATGACCATTTTACCCTAGGCCATAGAACAAATTTTGTCAAATCCATTTGGTCAAGTGATTCAATCAACTTACCTTCCTAATAGGTCAAGTAGACCCTATGGAGGTGGTGCACCCAACCCAATGGGTTCGGGTTAACCCAAATTGACCCAAGGCCAAAATCGATCATGGCCAAATGGGAAACTCTCCACTAATTTGAAGCACATGGGAGGTTACCAATCCACTCCTTAACTCAAACCAACCATGTGCCAACTAACAGCTCAAACAACCTTTCCATAATTCATGATCAAAACGGCAATCATAGCTTTGGACATCTGATTGCCATAGGGGGAGATATACTCCCCCTAATTCACTTCAATTTTGAGATGTTCATTGTAGATTGAGTAAGGGAGAGAGTTAGAGCCATCAGAATGATCCCAAGCCTCCTAGTGCTCTAGCCATTTTCCCATTCTCGGCTTTTGAACAATGAAAATAGGGGAGGAAAATAAAAAATCAACTTTCCACTACACTCCAAATCACTTCAATTCTCTTTGCACACTCCACCAAAGGATCAAGTCAAGTTTACTCAACATCTTTCCCAAGCTCCAAAGGCAAGGAAAGGCTCATCTAGATCAAAACTGAGCTCACAAGGAGGAGGGGTTGGTCCATAGAGCAAACTACTCAACCTTAGGAGCTAATTCTTTCACCAATTTCCTCTCAACCGACAAGCTCTCGGGAATCAAGTGATCACCTCCTATGATGTATGGCATTTTTCAATCAATAAACTTAAGGTGTGTTGGCCCTTTGTGAAAGAATGTTTAATGGCATGAAGTTTCAACCGTTGGATGTGATCTTCTATGCTTTGTGATGTTGTGTCCAAAATTTTATCCCAAGGCTCAATCCAGCTCATCGTGGACAAATCATGGACGGTTCCATGATTCATTTGAAGGAATAGATCGCCGCCCATCCTCACATTTTGGATGGATGGTGATCAAACACATGCTTAGATCTGATTTAATTTGAAATGGCGTTAATCCGCCGTCCGATCCTTGATCAATGGCGAGGAAGCTGCATCACCATCGCTCACTACCATGATGGATGTTTAAGTGACTCGACGATGGAAAGTGAACCCCATGCGGTCACACTATGGATTAAGGGATTTAATTAGGTTTTAAATTCTAATTAATCTAAGCTTTAAAATTCATATCCTAAATAAAAAATCAAAAAATATGAGGTAAATTTCTATTGAAAGATAATTCATTAGAATATTCTAAAATTAGTTTTAATGGATTTTGATTGTATCTTTCTTTAATTTTAGGTTTTATGAAAATACTAATTTGCTAATTACTCCTTAACTAATCGTCTGATTAATCTCAAACTTCTTAGGTATATTTTGGGGGATGACTTCTACCTCTCCTAAATTTCTTGGGATTTTTTTATGGCTTACTTGGGAGAATTGTAAATTCATTTCCTAATTATCCCCTTAATATAATTAAGGATAATTAAGGGTTTGATTAGTGTTTAATCACTTATTGAAGCTGATTAAGGTTTGATCTAGTGAATAAGAGGCTTAGGGAATAATTTTGGGGTATTTCCCCTAAGCTATTCCCTAAATCCCCTTTTTTCCTTAATCCTCTCTTAATTAAGGGATAATTCATTCATTACCCTTTTAATTAATTTCTTAAAATTTTTAAAACTTTCTATAACTTAATTAATCTACTTTGGGTAGATGCTTAGGTGTTCAAGAACCTAACTTCAATTAAGGAAATTAAAACACAACTCATATGTGTGAGGGGTGTTTTGAAATTACTTAAGTTAAACCCCTTAACTTAATTAACCATTAATCATGAGCCAATTTGCATTAGGCCCTTTTATTCCTAGGTGCATTGCAAATTAAAATTCCTTGTGAGGTTTTAAGTCATCTCATTAGCTCATAATTACTAGGTTAATCATGCTAAGGTGGTTTAGGTAAGGGTTAATTAACATGTTTAATTCATACCTTAACCTAATTAAAATATAAAATGAATCTAATCATCTAAAAATTAAACAAAAAAAATGTCAAACACATGTGAGAATGGGTTAGGAATAGCAAAATCAATCCACATTTTCAAAATTAAATCAAATTCTAAATCAAATAAAAATTATATTAAATAAACTTTGATTTACTTTAAGATTTCTTATTTCATAAGATTGTCTTTAGGATCAAATTAAAGTGAATGTGTTTACATGCTTGAATTGCTTTAGTTCTTTCCCCAACATGTTAAATATGTATCTCATGTGGTTTCATGCATCCATGCTTTTCAAAAAATCAAATTTAAAAAAATATATATTTACTTTATGTCAAATTGCATGTATTTTAAAGTAAAAATATGGCTATTATCACTATTAAATTCAAATTATTTTCAATATATGAATCAATTATCAAAACTAAAAGTGTGTTACTTATATCTTAATTATAAGCTTGCATGTGAGTAAAATATAAGGTTGTGTCTAGTGTAGGTTCTCCTTCCTCTTCTCTTTTAGTATAGTTTTGAATAGGATTTGGTAAGGTGTGTGGTTCATTTGAAAAGGACCTAACACTTGCCTAATTCCATATCCTATTCATTCATATACTATCACTTATTCTTGAAAAACCATACTCTACAATTATTTAGAACAAGAGAGTGATTTAAATGTGTCTGTAATTTTAAGGAATCATAGAGATAAGAAACAACCAGATTTTGCTCATGAGGACTTTAGATTAAGCCTATAGGAACCCTTAAAGTTAATTTCCTCTCAATAAGTGAGAGAGAAACATTTAATTTCTTAGATCGCTAAATGTATAATAGCAACATGAAGAGTTTTGAAATTTAGATTATGAAATTCATCATTTCAAGTTAAATATGGTTGGGGAATGATGATCTATCTAGATCCCATGGTTCATTTTATAAATAGTCTACTTAGTCGAGGAGGTAGTATTAACTGATAAAAGGATACTCATCAACAACACATGGGTTAATGCCATCCAAGAAATCCTTGTGACTTGGGTGTTTGTCTAAGGAGAGAGGCTTAAGTCACCTTCTTTGAGGTTATTGCTATAAAGTATACCATGATTCACAACTCAAAGAAAAGCCATAGTATACAAAATCATTATATAATGAAACTAGCCAAACCACCCAATCGAGGACTCTCATAACGCTTCATCCGTGAAGCATATTGGTCAAGCCATATCTGAGGACATAGCCACACTAAGAGATTGATTGAGAGTGAACATAGTAACACTTGATTTGACATTAAATTTTTTGAGCTAAAGTTTTAATTTGTCATCCCCGATAAATAATGAAGGTGGATAGATTGAATTTGATTTAAGTTTTTAATGATAGAATTCCATTTAAGCAATTTTAGATTACTATTTAAAAATTGATTAATTTGAATATGTTTAAGATCTTTAGATATTGTCAACTCTCTTTAGTTGCTAATAGAGGATTAGATCTACTATCACTTGACAGAATTAGTTTCTCGGATATTTCATTGACTTGAAACTCTTATTATAAGTTTTTAAGTTTTCTTAACCTGCATACTAAGACTAAAAAGTAACCCTAGATGTCACTTAAATTTAAACATACATAGTGTTGTATCCTGTATGAATTTTAGGTAATTTTATGTTTGAATTATGAGATTGATTTTGTATTTTCATTTCTTTTATTTCAATTTAGCCTATGCAACCTTTTCAGACATTAAAATTTGCACTTGAAATTTAAGACACAAATCTGTGTTTATATTTAGCTAATTTCATCTAATTAATGAAATCATTGATTTTAAAAATTATAATTAGAATGAAATTCCTTAATTTGATCAAAGGAAGCCCTATGATTTTTATATATTTTAATTTAGTATCGCCTTCTGTCTGTTTGTATAAAGAATTGTAGATCCGGTGGTGAAGAAGGCATTTCGATTTAGATTGTTGTTTAAAATATTACTTACACTTACTTGCGAGTGTAAATTCTCCCATTGAATGTTCAATCTACATCTCTTTGATAAGTTAATTTTAGTGTTTATTGCTTTAGCTTATGTGCTTATAAGCTAACATAGTAACCACCTCCATATTCATATAAAGTTATTAAACCCAATTTGGATTCATCCTAGACTTTAAGTTTATTGTAAATTTAATGAGTTTAGCATTAGTCTATTGATCTTCAAAATTCTAATTAAACTAATTTTGAGAAATTTGCAAGAAAAGAGAACTCACTTTATCATAATTTAAGCCAGAGAATTAAAATTAAATTGTGAGTTTAATATTAGCTCCCAAAGTTTCAGGAGTTTAATATTAGCCTCCCAAATTTCTTAGATTTAAAATGAATGTTCTATTCTTTCCAAAATTTATTTAAAGGCTTCCCTTTTTCTTGTTTGATGCTTTTAGTTTAAAATTAGTCTATTAGCGTTTAAGTCACCATTTCACTCCCTTTTTTTAAGTTAAGATTTGACATAATTTACCTCTCAAATCCCCATTAGATTGTGTTTTGGCTTACTCAAGACGCTAAATTGTCTACACCAGAGCTTTTTTTTTATCTCTTCATGCCATCTTGAGCACGATGAGGCCTTCAGACTTGAAAGAAGACATACAATATATATTCATCTTTTCTGAGAAATTAGACAAAATTTTGACAACATTTCATCTAGGGTTGACATCTAACAGTGTTGGTTATTTACCGAACGCCTTTGAGATATTGTGTCTTGACACCACGCCTTTATCTCGTGTCTCTTGAGCACGACGAGGCCTTCAAACCTGAAAGAAGATATACAATGTAATATACATTCATCCACCACTTTTTTTCTAAGTCTAGAAATTAGATAAAATTTTGTAGCATTTTGTCTAGGGGAAGCGACCTTTAACGAGTGTTAGCTTAGTCGGTATGCCTAGTTGAGATAGCATGTCTTGTGACACCAAATTTTTTTATCTCACACTCTTGAGAACATGAGGCCTTTACTGAAAGAAGACATACAACAATATATACTCATTTCTTTTCTAAGACTGAAATTACAAAAATTTTCTAAATATTTCATCAAGAGACATCTAACAGTGTTGGCTTACTCATGCCCTATGGTAACGAAAGATCTGCAATTGATTTTTTATCTCATGTCGGAGTTCAATTCCTCAAACTGAAAGAAACACAAAGCATATATATATATATATATATATATATATATATATATATATATATATATATATATATATATATATATATATATATATATATATATATATATATATATATATATATATATATATATATATATATATATATATATATATATATATATATATATATATATATATATATATATATATATATATATATATATATATATATATATATATCCACATTCACAAATCATAACATATTCTAAAAGCATTTTGAAGTCTAAATGCAAAGGAACGGAGTTAGGTATACAATTAGGAATGTAATGCAAGGAGTGCGACGTCAAAAACCAAAAGAAGAATTAGCCTATTGACGATGTTTTTCCACATGGTTACAAAATGGGAAAGCAAATAGGTGATAAAAATCGAAAGAAGACTTCCTTTAACAATGTTCTTCGCTTTATGTGAAATGAAAATGGAAAACTAAAGCAAGGAAATGTCAAAATGGAAGAATTGTCTACGATTTCTTCCACTTTATAGCAAAATGGCAGATCTAATAAATTAACATGCAAATAATGGAGTGGGATATGTCAGGCAAAGGAGGCATGAGGAACCGGCTGGTGGGTTTGAAAGGTGAAATTCCTCAATGGAGTCAGCATGCATACTAGAACCCTTTCTGATCTGGTCAAGGAATCAGGGCTAATAGGCTGAAGCAACGGCAACTCATGGCTGGAGGAACCCATGGGTTGATGCAGATACCAGAAACGCTTAGTCACAATATGAGAGATGAAGATCAATGCACCTGACAATTGAGCGGAATGAATTCATGAGGCGGATTGGGCATCGATTTCGTGGGCCGGTGAGTTAGCACGAGATGTGTGGCAAGTCTACGCACTATACTGAAGATGAATGCGGGTGATAGGGCACGCACGGGATAGTGGAAATTGTAGAGAATGATAGAAATTACCTGTACAGGAAACATTTTGAACAAGAGAGGGAACGGGAAGGAGGAGAGTTTTTTTTTAGTTTTTCTTTTTTGGAGCAGTTAGCAGAAAAAGAGACGTGATAATGGAAAAATGGGAGCAGTTTTTTCTTCTTCTTTTAAAGATAAACTAAAATAGGGGAACGCTGATAGGGAGGGTAATTTAGGGATTTTAAAGGAATTTTAAATTGATTAAATGACTTTAATTTGAATTTTGCACTGGTAAACTCACATAGTCAATATCTATATCAAATTAAGGTAATTCCGTTGTTCTGAATGCAATAGCGTAGTCCATTTCACGATCAGAGGCCATTTGGTTTGAGTCGGCGTTAAATTGAGTCCCTTTCAGCTCAAAATGTGCATCGTCGCTTTTGATCGCTTGATATTCATACAAACTTGTTCGAATTGAGTACGAATAGTCTTATTTGATAGATTTTGATGTTTCAAAGCTAACGACATAATCAATTTTATGAATGGAGGTTATTTGATCCTCATCGGTGCCTCTTGACTTTGATATATATGCAAGCATATTGATGACTCGAGCGCTTGATCAGTTGAACATTAAGTTGTGCAATATTTATATCTTGACGAATTTCAATATTCTGAACCAGATAGCGAAGTCTGTTCATCGACCGGAGGTTATTTCGACCATTTTCAGTGATGTCCACTACATTTTAGCCTCGATTTATGTGTTGTCACTGCTGATTATTTGACATTTGCACAGACTCATTTGAATTAACCATGAATAGTCTCATTTGATAGTTTTTGATATTTTAAAGCTATCAAATTTTATGAATGGAGGTCGTTCAGATATCGTCGTAACTTCTCGACTCCGATATACATGTCAACATATTGATAGCTCGAGCGCTTAATCGATTGATCGTTAGATTTTGTAATATTTATATTTTGATCAATTTTGATGTTTTGAACACAATGGCAAAGTCTGTTTACCGATCGGAGGTTGTTTCGACCATTTTCAGTAACGTCTAGTGCATTTTGAGCCCCGATTTGTGCACTGTCGCTTCTGAAGTCTGTCGAATTAGACTTGTGGGCTTGACTCGACTAATGGCATGTATGTGGAGGTCAACATATGCCCCCCAACAAATGTGATTTGAGAATAGAGCAAATCACATTTGTTGAAAACTGATTGACCCTTTGGGCTGGTCATAGAACTTGGATCATTTCAGCTTCGATTATAATAGCTTACGGATCCTTTGATAGGATTTGTCATTAGTATGCTATCTTATTCAGGACATGCTAAATGACGAGATTGACTGACTTGTCAGAATTGACTTGTCAGATTGATAAGAGTTCTTACACCATCTACTATCTGCTTCAATGGCTTTGATGAAGATCTCTTTCTCTTATGTTCTTGCAGATTTGAGTCTCCTCCAACCCTGGCTTCACGCTAAGCTGGGTTTGATGAAGGAATTGGTCTGCTTATTTTGAAGAAGGATTCTGCTAGGGAATCAATTTATCTATGCTTGATCAGATTTGAAATTCCTTGTCCTAGCTTTTAACTTGACAGAATTGATGAAGGATTGACCTGATTTGTCCCTATTGACTTGTCAGGAAGTGTATGCACTCCATGAATCCTATGCTTATTGCTTTGATGGATTTTTTGAAGGATATATACAGATTACCCAGCCCTCTAACTTATATATGGTCAATGTTTAGTTATTAGTCTAGCAACGTGTGCTTTAATAGGCTGAATAATCATAAAATTCTTTTAGTTCAGCCATCGACTTTGTATGAACTATGGAATTGCTTCCTCGATCCTGTACTTTCTACTTTGACAAACTTGATGAGGAAATAGGCTTTGATCTATGCTTTGAGCTTGATCAGATCATTTGAGGATAGATTGAGATATCACCCTACGGGCAATATATAGATTGATTTGAGGTAGCTCTGAATTGAGAGTTTTCTCATATTGTCTTGACCTATTGATCAAGTAGAAAAATATTTTGGATTCTGGTTGCTTATAATCACTAAGCTGGATCTGGTTTGAGATTGAACAGCTATCATCATTGGACTGACAAGCAGGGGTTCTTTCTCTGTGACCTTTTCTTACGGCTTGTTGTGTGAGGAGAGCGTCAGCAACTCGGCCACATTTGGGCTTATTGAGTTCGACCTTTAGAACCTACTCGAGTCTTCTACTTAAGCTGTGATGGGCATATGATTTTGTCATCAGACTGACGAATGGGGGCTCTTTCACTACGGCCTTTTCTTGTGACTTGTTGAGTGAGGAGAGTGTCAGTAACTCGGCCATTTGTGGGCTTATTGAGTCCGACCTTTAGAACCCATTCATTTCTTAGACTTCAGGATGTAGAGGTTGATATTTCTCCAACCGATTGAAGCTTTCAAATCGGAGTTCTTTGACTTGATCTCTAAAAAATTAGGGAGATAAATTTCTGACATTTAGGTTATCTTTTCATGATAGAAATAGATTTTTTTTTCTCAAAGAACATGTAACTTAACAATGATATTTATAGATATATTTAGGGATTTCGGTGTAACGCTCGATGTCAACTTGAATCATAATATATTTGAGGATCTCATCTTACGGCACGATGTCAACTCAAATAAACTTGATATAAACTAAAAAAATATCTCCTGTCTTGCAAGAGGAATTCTAAAGATTTAGGAGAATTTTTAAGATGAAAATATACAAATACATCCGTATTTGAATTGATGTACACTAAAGGAGATTTTAACATACAATATTAATTTCATCTGTATATAAAAATCTAAAAATATCCTCTGTGTAATAGGGGAATTTTCACAGAAAAGTTCTTCATCTAGAGTATGATTATTTAGGCATCTCAGCATGAAGCACAATGTCAACCTAAATAAATATACTAAAAAATACCCCCAGTATTGTAGGGGGATTTCTATTGTACCACGAGAATGTGGTCATCAAGTACAGTACTTTTTCAAGTATCGATCATTAATTGGTGGCATTAGTCTTTCATCTTTTAGGTCGATGAGTTGGTATGCCCCTCCTTGGTATACTTTTTCAATGATAAAAGGGCCTTCCCAGTTAGGCTCAAAATTGCAACCAAATTTCTGATTGGGGATAATTGGTCTTCTCAGCACCATGAACAATTCTCCTTTTCGGAATGCTCGAGGCCACACCGCGTGGTCAAAAGCCTTAGACAAGTTTGCTCGATAAACCTCTAGATTTTGATGAGCTTACAATCTAACTTCATCAAGCACGTCGAGTTCCTTCATTCTCAGATGAGCGTTTTGATCTTCAGTTATATTATACTGGATGGCTACTCGAAGTGAAGGCAACTCAACTTCAAGCAGAAGAATTGCTTCAGTTCCAAATACCAATGAATAAGGAATGGCTTTAGTCAGCATCTTATAAGTAGTTCAATATGCCCATAGTGCCTATACTAGCTTGGTATGTCATTCTCTCTTATTTTTAGTGAGAATCTTCTTGAGCAGTTTGACCAATGTCTTGTTGAAGGCCTCTGCCAAACCATTTTCTCTTGGATTATATATTAAAGAGTATCGCCAATCAATTTTGTGTTGATCAATGAATATATAAATCTTTGCACTTTTAAAGGTTGTGCCATTATTAGAAATTATTCGGCGTGGCACTCCAAATCTATAGACCACATTATCCAGAAGTTGATCACTCGAAGAGTAACTTCTTTAAATGGAGTAGCCTCACCACTTAGAGAAATAGTCGACTAGATGAAGTGATGTCCCGATGATGGTGGATCAATTGGTCCAATTACATCTGTACCCCAGATTCGAATGGTCGGATGTTATTGTTGGGTGTAAGGATTTGGAGGTTGATGGATGAGATTCTCATGACACTCATGACACTTCTTAGCATGATCGAGTCTCTCACCATAGATGGCCAATAATAGCCCATCCTTTTGATCTTTACCGCCATCTTGGGACCTCGATGATGTGCACCATAAAAGTCCTTCATGAACTTCAACCATCACTTTGCTAGCTTCATATACACTGGCATCATAGCCACATTTGTTCAAAGGATCTATGATATAAAGTATTGTTGAACACATATAAGCATTCTCTTTTGATTTGAGTGCCGTGATTTATTACTTGGTAATTTCCTTCTTTAAAGTAGTCGATGAAGGCTTGCCTCCAATCACGTGACTCTTCTACAACAAAGCTTCACACGCTTTTCTAGGCAATGTCATTCTTAGCTCTTCTTGGTACAACTTCTTGTTGATTTTGGAGAGTATGAGGAGCAACTTGAGTCACATCCTGCTGGGTCAAATTTGGTAACCCTCTACTTACAGGGATTGATACATTACTGGCTCTAAGACTCATCAAGTAAATATGTCATTCATGGCATAATCATCATTCATACTTGCCATTTCCTTAGCTAATTTTTCCAAGCAATTGGCTTTACTATTCTCGAATTGAGAGACTCGAGTTAGTGTGATATTTGGTATCTGCTTCATAAGCTCGAGAACTCACTTGTAATAGAAAGCTACCTCAAGCTTGTTGATTCTATAGATGGCAAGTACTTGATTTATAATAAGCTAAGAATCACCAAAAATGTGCAGGTTTTGAATGTCTATGAAAATAGCTTCTTTAATCCCTACCACTAATGCTTCATATTCAGCTTCATTATTAGTTCTTGGCTTGATCAATCCATATGATCGTCTCATTATCTCTCCTTCTTGTGTTATGAAGATGATGTCGATTCTTGCTCTTGCTCTTGAAAAATTTAGAGATTGGACTTGTTTGATCGATGAGGCTCCATCAAAATACATTTCTCAAATTTGTGATTTTTCTCTTTCATGAATGAGCATAATTTGCTCATCGGGCTCATCATTAAGAGAAGAGTCCAGGATGGGATGTGCAGAAAATCGCTAAGACTTGTCCCTTCACTTTCTAATGGAACATGTGATATCAAATTAAAAGTAATACCCATCTTGCCAAGTGACCTATCAACGCTGGTCTTGTCATCAAGTACTTCAGTGGATCGATCCTTGAGATGAGGGTAATCTTATGAGATAACATATAGTGATGGAGCTTTTGGACTACAAAGATCAATGCTAAATAGTGCTTCTCTATCGGAGAGTATCTCATTTTTGCTCTAATCAGTCTCCGACTAATATAATAAAGAGCATTCTCTTTGCTTTCTTCATTGTGTTGTACCAATAATGCTCCAAGGGATTCTTCTAATGCAGCTGTGTGTAGAATGAGGGACTTCCTAGGAGTAGGTGCTGTAAGGATTTGTGGATTTAGCATGTAGCTTTTAATGCTATTGAAGGCTTCTTGGCACTCCTTGTCCCACTTGAATAGGCATCCTTCTTCATTAACCTTACAAACAATTGACAACATCCTGATAGGTTTGATATAAATCGACGGATGAATGCGAGTTATCCTTGTAAAGAATGGAGTTGACGCAAACTCTTCGGTGGAGGCATCTCCACGATTGCCTTAATTTTAGAAGGATATATTTCAATACCTCTATGACGTACAATGTACCCCAGGAATTTTTTGGAGGATACCCTGAATGCACATTTTAGAGTATTCATCTTGAGATCATATTTTCTGATTCTCTCCCGTACAGTTCTCAAGTCTTCGAAGTGATTTTCATGATTTAAGTTTTTCACCACTAGATCGTCAACATAGCATTCCACTTTCTGATGAATCAACTCATCAAAAATATGTGTCATGGCTCTTTGGTATGTAGCTCCAGTATTTTTCAAGCCAAAGGACATGACCATGTAGCAATAGATGCCAATAGGTGTTTTGAATGATGTATGTTTTTCATCTTCAGGTGTCATTTTGATTTGGTTGTATCCTGATGATCCATCCATAAATGTTGGAAGCAGAAAGTCATCTTTTGGGCACACCTTATTTAAGTCTTGAAAGTCAATGCAGAGATGGATTTGGTCGTTCTTCTTTCTGACTAGGATAATGTTGACTATCCAATCTGCATACTTCTCCTCCCGAGTGAAGCCTTCTTCGATCAGCTTCTTAATTTTAGCAATTACCTATTCTTCAATCTCCAATATCATTCGCCTAGGAGCTTGCTTAATGGGTGTTGCATCTGGTGTAATAGTTAGATTATGAACTACATCATGGGATAAGGGCATTTGAATATGTCCCGCAAAGCAATCCTAATTCACAAAGTAGAATTTTTAGCTCTTCAACTTTCTCATCAAGTGGCACTGCAAAAATTGGACAAGGATCATCCTCAGCCCCTAGGTTGACTTCTTTAAGTTCATCTATAGTAGCTATTTGTCCACCATCTTCAAGTTCTTCAAGTGCGGGCTTGGCTTCTACTTCTTCATCATTTTTAAGAAGAATCATCTTCTTCATCACTATGAGTCTCAATCTTAGCTTCTATTATATTATGTGCTCTATCTTGATGAGATTTGTGGATGAACCCCAGACCTTTAGTGATAAACTTATCACTTCTTCATGATGCTTGAGGACTTCTTTGGCTCCACTTTATGTTAAAGACTTGAGTCTTATGTTTAGTAGTTCCAATATGAATTCCAATCTTATGCATCATTCTTCATAACTTTTGCAGAGAGTATATTGGTATTCTTATTGGCACTACCTCATCATAATTTTCAAGTTCAGCAGGTTGTTCAAAATCTTGAGGCTGAGACTCTTCAGATTTGTAAAATATAGTTCTTGTTTCGCCACTCTCACTCAACGGTGGCACATAGAATATTATCGATTCTTCAATATTATGAATCTCTAGTGGATTGATTTCTTTGAAGCACTGTTGAGGGATGAGTATAATTTTGAGTTAGTCATCTGACTCTGCCAAGTGAGCTATCCTCCTTGATGCAGCCATCTGAACTTTATTTTCATAAGTAGATTCAAAATTATAGTCTGAATCATAATCACTTATTTCATACTCTATCTTTCTTGAAAGCTTATAAGTTTCCTTGGGTTTGACAGGAATATCTTCTTCTTCTGTGTCACTCCCCAAATGAGGAACTAATTTTCCTGACTTAGGTGTAGAATCAAGTGCTTTAGGGAGAGTCAGCATTACCTTCTTTCTTCCCCTTTGCTTCTTCTCTTTCACTTTGTGAAATTGCTTTTTAGTTCCTGAAGTGGATGCTACCACTTCAAGAGGCTCTACTAACATTGGATCTTTGAGGATGAAATATTTTGCATCTTCATAGATCTTTGCTTCATTGATGGAGAATGGTTATAGGTTCCGAGAATTCGAATTCTATCTTCTTTCATACTACATTGATGCATAGTTGATGGGACCATGCCATACTCATGTAGCCACGGCCGGCCCAAGAAAGCTCTAAATGATGTATTGGCATTGATTACATGAAACTTGGCTTTTGTATATAAATCCCTGAACTTGAGCAGGAGAATAAAAGAACCCAGAGTTTTCTGCCCTTTTTTATTGAAGCCATGAACCATCAACTTATCTCTCCCAAGATGTTAGATATCAAGTGATAATCCTCTTAATACCTTTAGACTCATAAGATTTATAGAAGAATTTGGATTAATCAATATTCAGTTAATCGAGATGCCATCACTCTCTGCCATAACATATAGAGAATGATTGTGATCCATTATTCAGATCTTCCTCAGAAAATGTGATTACTAGGAGATCTTGGGTTTGCAATACTTCAGTCATGCATTTTTCAGCAAAGTAAGCTTCATAACTTTCCGGATCATTGAGAGCTTGTATCAAAGTTTCTCGGAGGTCTTTTGACATCAAGAGAGCCTCGTACACACTTAATTGTGTAGGGATCTTTCTCAAGTGTGACATAATATTATAATATATCTTCTCACTTAATTTAGGCTTTATCCTGGAGTTTCTAGGAACGAAATCTTTATTGACTTCAATTTATTTGTCTATGTCTTTACTTGCATTTCCCTTCTTTGATGAAGGTGGTAAGACTTTACCACTTCTCAACTAAACATGAATAACTTTATCTCGCTCAGATTCTTCTGAAGAGGTAGTGATCATCCAATGATAGGGACACATTGATTCAATTAATATTAATATGCTCTTTGACACATTGATAGCTTGAGCACTTAATCAATTGATTGTTATATTTTTGTAATATTTATATTTCAATTATATTTGATGTTCTGAATGCAATGGCGAAGCCCGTTCATCGATCGGAGGTCATTTCAATAATTTTCAGTGACATCCAGTGCATTTTGAGCCCCGATTTGCACACTGTCGCTTCTAAAGTCCGTCGAATTAGACTTGTGGGCTTGACTCGACTTATGGCACATATGTGGAGGTCAAAATCACTTAAGAAGGATACCTATGCTTGCACATATAAATTTCATAAACAAAATGAATAAACTAATACAAATTTTTACATTCTTTTTTTTCATTCATTTTTTGTACATATGTTTGTATTTAAGGAAAGTGGTATATTTGTCTCAACAACCCCAAGGTTGTGAGGCTTTAAGTATCCCTAAGTAGGTCAAGTACCTTACACCTATGGTTAACAATGGTGTTGTACTCACTTATGTCATTTTTACCTTCATATATGCATGTGAAAAGTGGATAAGAAATCCCTTTTCTACCTAAGGAAAATCATGCATCATAAACTTTCAAATTTCCCTAAATGAATCACTTAGAATGCATCACAAAGTGTGTTAAACATTCTCATTTTTGTATATAGATATGCTTAGTACTCATTCATATGCATGTTATACATGTTGGGAAAGAAATGAAGTATGTATATTTTGTGAATTTAGTTCATTTTATTTAATCTTAAAATATCTTTCTTTTTGAAGAGGTTTGTTTAGAGTTCATCTAAACTTAGGATTAATTAAACATTCACTAAATAAAACTAAAATGTGAATCCACTTTAGAGGTTACTTAGGTTAGGGAAGGAAAGAGAAGTTATCTTCTCTTTCCCTCTTTTTATAACTTAGTAATTAATTGTAAGATTCACTGGAACCTAATCAAAACATGAAATAAAATCAACCCAAAATAATTAAATCACTTAAATGAAACCCTCCTCTATGTTAAACATTCACACTTAGAATATTCTAACTTAAAGCCATAGCTAAGCATACCACACAAACCTCCAAAGCACATACATTTGACTAAGTTACCACTTGTAGCTTTAGGTTAGGGTGGTGCATGGTTTGATGCTTGCTTTTATTTTGTGATATATGTTCTATACTAGATGTTAGAATGCATGTGCGTAGAATGAATGGTAGGGCGATCTTAGTTAAACTATTATTTTCTACAGGAGATTATGCTTAAAGGCCATTGTAATAAATAAAAATATAAATACTTTTGTTGTGTAGGTGCTTATACCCCTAAGAATAATCCAATAGGTTATATGGACTTAGTCACTCATGTGTGGGGTGATAAGTCTAATATACATGCTTGGGATTTGTGTGGTTTATTTTGCTAACCTTTGTTTTGCAGGTGTTAGCTAGATTTACTTTTTCTTTTCATGTAAATTTTATAATTAGGATTTTAGAATGATTGTTATCAAGATTAAAATGAGCATTGGTCATAAGATCTCATCTTATGTACCATGTGAAGCCTTTGAAGCATCCACCTTCCTACCATCCAAAAGAAGGATTTAAAGAAGAAAGAAGAAAAGAAGAAGGAAGAAATGATGTTTGAAGACCCCCATAACAATGAATTCATTGCTTAATTATATTTAATTCATTTGTAATCTAGGTTGTATAAAGGTAGAGCTCAGCTACCCAATTTGTTTTCTACTTTGTGCGGTGGTACATGACCACAATGACCTCTTATTCTTTTAATTAGCTTTATAAATTGATTGATGATTTATTTAGCTTGTGCATTAAGTGACATCTTTTTCCTAGTTTCTTCCTTGCTTTATGTATGGCCTAGATGTGGATTAGGCTCTTTGGAAAAAATAAATCTTTTACCAAACATAACAACTCAAAACTAAAAATAAATAATTCATAAGGTCACCTAAAGCTTAGGTTTAAAATCAAGATAAAAGAATTAGCAACCTTTTAACTGGATGAGTACTTCTTTTATGACATCATGCACAAATACATCTTGTTTCACTCTTGATTGGAGGGCTTCCACCTTTATGATAGAAACTTGGCTTGACCTTTGAGAGCATGGTGGAAACACACCTCTTCCCTTCTCGCTGATTTTGGCTAATAACTTTATTTCTCATGCATTAGGCATATGAATCCTGCTAACCCGAGTCAAAATAATTGTCCAAAAATAAAAATAAAATAAAATCTGAATTCTATTATATTTAGGTCATTTGAAGCATGTCCTTACATGATCTAGTCTCTTTAGGGATTGAGTTTAAGGACTCTCTTTTCTAAATAAATAACACTAGCTATTTTCATAAAGCATAAGACTTGCCTACATGAATTTAAAATCAGGAGTTAATTGGCCCACCCTCGTGGTTGTAAGTCCAAAAATAAGTGGTTTGTCCTCTCTTATAGAGGCAAACCAAATACCTATTTTTGCCTTAAATTTATGTTGTGCTTTCGGCCATCGCCAAAGCTCTCTGGATTTAGGTTCTGAGGTTGCTTCTCCCTTTCATGGGCCATAAGCTTAAATCCTCACCTCTTAGGCATTTCCATAATCTTGTGTTATGGAATCATAAGTCCTAAATTTCTAATGAAAAATGCAACTCAAATAAATTAAACCAATTTCAAAAATGTAAATCCCAACCATAGGATAGTTTGAGATGCTCGCTAAGTTTCCTAGCATCGTGGGCATCTCCTACTTACCTTTCTTTTGGCTTTGATAATAACTCCCTCTCTTTGATCAATCTCATTTGATCTTCAAAAATGAACTAATCGATTGATAGTCCTTTTCAATTAAAATCTTTGAAGACAATGATTATTTACCTTAATCGAGAGTATTCCTAAGGGATCTCATCCCTTAGGATGTAATTAACTATAGGGGCATGCCCCTGTAGGGAACTTAACGAACCCGATTTAAAATAAACTCTGCTTTACTTTTTTATGTAAAGTAGGGAAAGAATCTCTGGTAAATATGTAAACCCATTGTCCTTAGGAGTCCTTATTGAGGTGATTAGGTCCATTAAAGGGTAGTGACTTCTATCACCCGAGATAGTATATTATTCCTTGATGACATACCCGATCACCTGAATAAGCACATCTACGGATCTGTGTGACATCCCAAAAAGATGAATTTTTATATTCTTGCTTTTCACCACAGATGAAGGTGACTATATAGAATTTTTTTTCTCACCCACAGATGCCTTTAGAGCAAACAACATTACAATCAAGCCAAAAGAAAGAAAGAAATGGAGCAAATCAAAAATGAAGGAATGAAAGGTGAAGAGTGAAGAATGGAGGATGAAGAATGAGACACCCATAACACTTATCATTTTATAATTGTGATTTTTCTTTCATTATACCGGAATGTATAAGGGTAGAGCTCGGCTACCCACATTTCTTTTCGGGTTGTATGGCAGTACCGGATAGCATCGACCTTTTATTATTTTTTGATAGCTTTATAAAATTGTTTGATGTTTTTATTTAGCTTGTGCATTAGAAATAGCATGCCTTTCATAGTTTCTTTATGATTGGTGATTGATATATGGTTTGGATGCGATTAGGCTCTTATGATAAAAATAAATTTTCTATCCCATTAATAACGTATAATTAAAATTTTAAAATAATTCATAACCTCACATAAAAGCCTATAAGTTAAATCAAGATAATAAAATGTTTAGCAACCCCTTAGTTGGATGATTGAATGTATAATATCATGCATGTCATATTCTTCCACTCTTGCTAAGAGAGGGCTTCTAGCTGTGCCAAAAAAAAGGCTTAACCTGTAAGAGCCTTTGATGAAAGGACACCTCTTTCTCTTCTGATTTAGCCCATAATCAATTTCTCATGCATTTAAACATATAATATCCTATATCCTGTGTCAAAATAAAAGTCCAAAAATCAAATAAAACTCGTTAAAATTTTGCATTAGATTAAGTCATGATCTAGTCTCTTAGGGAGTGAGTTTAAGGACTTAGTTTCTCTTCTAAATAAATAACAGTCTAACCATCTTGCAAAGCATATGACTTGCCTACATGGATTTGAAGCATAGGAGGAGATAGCTGGGTACCACTCCAGGCGGTAATAAGTCCAGCAGTTGGGTGATTTATTCTCTCTTGTGGAGGTAAACCATATACCCACTTTCTCTTTAGAATTAGGTTGTGCTTTAGCCCTCGCCAAAGCTCTCTAGATTTAAGATCTCGGGTTATTATTTCCTTTGTGGGCTGCGAACATAAATTCTCACTTCTTAGGCATTTCCATAATCTTATGTTGTGGAATTGTAAGTCCTAGATTTCTAATAAAATTTCAACTCAAACAGATGAATCTCTTCAAACTCAAATATATAAAGCCCAACCATAGGATAGATTGGATTGCTCACTAGGCTTCCTAGTATCATGAGCACTCTCTACTATTCTCCTTTGGTTTCAGTAATAACTCTTCCTTTTTGATCTCTCCTACTTGATTTTGAAAAATACAACCAATTCATTGATAATCCTATCTTTGAATTCTTTGGAGACAACAATCGCCTACTTTAATCAAGAGTATTCTTATGGGATTCATTTTCCTTATGATGTAATTAACTATGGAGGCTTGCCTTTATAGGGAACTTAACGAAACTGATTTAAATAAACCCTGCTTTACTTTTTCATGTAAAGTAGGGAAAAAATCTCTGGTATATTCGAAGACCCATCATATCTTAGGAGTCCTTATTAGGTGATTAGGTCCATTATAGAGTAGTGACTTCTATCTCTCGAGATAGTACACTATTTCTTAATGTTGTACCCGATCATCATAATAAGTACATCTGTGGATTTGTGTTGTGTTTCCTCACATATACACACAAAGCACCCAAACCAAAAATAAACACCACAATACACCCTTTGTGTTTTTTTGTATATCCTTTAGAAACACTAATTAGGCACCATTGATTAATGTTAATAAATATTCTTAATTTATTTTGGCATAGTTCTAAGTACCTATTATAAGTAGTAGAGTCTGATGTACTAAAAATAAGAAATTATATCAAAAACAAAAGCAACTAAACATTATCCCTAGCATCGCCATTTATATAAACTAGATCGAAGCTTTTGGTATGGGCAATAATCTAGACAAAAGAATTCATTATCTCACGCATCTTTTTGTACATGTTACTCAGGGTACTTCTCAAGTTTTAATCAAAAGGATTTAATAGGTAGTTGATTTCATGATTGGTGGAGAACCAATTGCTAGACCATAATTGGTTACTCAGATCATTTTTACTAGTCAATATGTGCATAAGGATTTTTCTTACTATGCATCACCAAAGAAATATAGTAGTAAAAGGTTTAAGAACATTCTACCATAAATCTAATTTATGTACCTATTTAGGTTGTTTCTGTAGTTAATGACACTTCACTTCCAAACAATCCAAGCTGAGCCTACTACTCTTAAGTCATCTATTATTAATAAAGATGAAATGAAAACATTAGCTTATTTTTCTTCAACATTATCTAGACCACCAGTGGGAATATTTATCACAAAAGAAAAAAAAATCTTGTGAACTCTAAGACTCTTGGTCAAATGATGCTTAAAAAGAATGTATCAAAAAAAATTCTCTTCTACAAAGTGGGTTAGAATGAAGACCCCAAAAGATAATGTTGATCTTTCCTCTATTTTATCCCATAAAGAGTACCCTTCCATTTTGGTTTATCATAAAACTAATATGATAACACACAAATTCAATGAATGAGATGATCTGTGAGAAGAGGTTGTCATGGAAGATAACAAAAAACATTTTAAAGCCTGCATTATGGTAACCAGTAGATGGGGTAGCCAACCGACTCAAAAAGGTAAGTCTTTTCATGAAACCTTCCTAGAAAATATTCAAGAAAATAAAAAGAGTCATCTAATTTTGAAAAAGAATAAGATGTCTTTATTGTTCAAGAAGATGATAAAGAAAAATATGTCTTAATTCAAAAATTATAAGAAACAAATCATATAGATGCTACTACACATAAATTGGAAGTTAGTCATCTCCTACTTTACTTGCTCAAAGATGTTACAAAATGACACCTATTTTACACTTCAATCTATCTCAGTACGTCAAACTCAAATTGTGCTAAATCTTTTTGATCTTTCTATTATTTCTATTTCTATTTATATGGTTGCATTGTTAGTAACAACTCCACTGACATCCCTATTAGATGCTCATATTAGATTTATGGTAGAAATGTAAGTCAAAGCTACAATGGTGGCATAATAGGGAGAGTCATCTATTAAAAATGAGAATCAAATTTAGAAGAATATGAACTTTTTTTTTTCTCGAAGGTGTTCCCCTTAGTTTAACATAGTTTGATGGAAGTGGTAATCCATAATGGCATAATGCCCAATATAGAGGTCTTTGTTGTATGTTAGCAAAAATGATGCCCTTTTAATTGTTTCATCATCACATCATTATTAGAATTTGCATTTGAGTGGTATGTTAACTTGCCCAACGAATCATTTAGAACCTTTGATGAATTAGGGGAAGTCTTTGTGAAGAGGTTTATAGGCATACATAAATAAATCAATATGCATAACATGATGAATTCATAACAAAAAACCTCTGAGACTCTACTAGACATTCTCATTAGATGTCAGAATATGATAATAAAATATGAGCTATTGCTCCTAGAAATTCATGCTATTAATTTTTTTTCTATCTCATATTATTGAACATGCAGCACTACATTTAAAGCTCTCTTTTATTCACACATTTAAAAATTTTACTTATTAATGCCTTTAATCTCCATGGTGAAGCATCTTGTTCAATCTTAAAAGAGGATAACCCTTAAGAAAAACTTAAGAAAAAAATTCTTTAACTCCCCAAAAATAGTGGAGAAATAACTGTTGACCTCACTTTTGGAGTAAGGATTCAATCTCCTCTTCTTAGATTAGGAGTCTTCTAGATACTAAGACTTTCTTAGTCATAAAGTACTTTCTAGCAATTAGGTGAACACTTAACCTAAGCCTAGATATTTAGAATGGTTAATCATAGAATTAGGCTATGCCTTAAGACTTAGGAAGATTTACCTACCCTATAACCTAAAAACAATCTATGCCTGCCTCTTTGGCCTAAACCAAACCTCAAATTTAATTCACCCAAACTCACATACCAAATCCAAATTCAAATTCCAAATCAAATGATTGAAACCTATAATCAAAGTCAAATCAAATCAAACCTATCCTAAGCCCATAATTTGATCCTATGGAAATAACCAAATTCAAATCAAACCAAACTCAATTGATTTTCTCAAAGTCAATTCAACTCTCCAATCAACCCGTGCCAAATATAAAATCAAATTCAAATCAACCAAACCAAACCAAATATCAAATCAAATCAACCCTTCTTAAGCCATATGATTTGACCCTATAGACTTAACCAAAACTCCATTAAATCAAATTTAATTGATTTTCTCATAAATAAATTATCCTTTCAATCATCATCCCAAATATAAATGAAATCTATAATCATCAAGCCAAAATCAATTCAATCAAATCAAACCTAACCTAACCCATTTGACTTGAAATATCCAAATGAACCAAAATCCATTTGAACCCAAATAAATTGAAATCAAAGCTATATATCATTCCCAAATCCATATATAAACTCATCTAAATCCAACTCAACTCAAAATTGACTCAATTAAACCCAATAGGCTCACTTGACCCAAAGCGACCTAAAGGATCTATTTAAGCCAAATTTCAATCCAACCCAAATAGGATTGAACCAAGACTACCTAAATCTCCTAAGATGATTGTTGATCACCCTAAGTTGATCAATTATCATCAATTGGGTCAAACCAAGTCAACTTAGTTATTTGACCAAGTCAATACTCTTAACCTACATTACTAAACTAGTCAAATCTCAACCCAAACCATTGAAACCATTGATTCACACCAACCTATGATCAATGATTGAACATGACTTGACCATCAATTGAGCCAAACCTAACCCAATTGGCCCTTTGACCTAAGTTGACCCAATTTGACCTAAAATACTATATTGAGTTAAGTCATGATATAATCCAAATTGATTGCAACCAATGGCTCAAGTTCATTCCAAATTGATTATTGAACTTGTCTAAAGCCATAATTTAACTGAATTTGGTCAATTGAACCCAATTGACCCATTTAGCCCAAATTGATCGAAAGGGTCAAATTATCTTAAATCTAACCAAAGCCTATAATCATCTTTAATTAACCAATTGAGCATGAATCAACCCCTAACCTAAGCCAATTTAGCCGAATTGGTAAAATTGTTCAACTTGACCCATTTGACCTACATGAATCCAAATGAGCCAAAACCAAAACATCCCAAATACTTATTTGAACATGACTCATGTCTTGGTTTGACCCAATTTGACCAATTGGTCAACCTAAACTAACCTAGCCCAATTTGACTTATAAGGGTCAAATTGAGCCAAACCCACTTAAACCAAGCCAATACCCAATGAGACCTAGCCCAACCCATCATAAACTAACCTTCGGTCTGCCCCAAATTAGCCCAATCTGAATTGGGTCCAATCCAAGGCCTTGCCTATTAGATTTTCCTCCCCACATGGGATCTTTCCCAAATTGGCAAGTCCACTCTTCCCCTCTCTCCTTAACAGCCACTCCTTACACAATAGGGACCAATTGACCTATGAGAGCAACCCCTGATGACAGAGCTTCACCCTCTCTCTTTTGATTTGGCCAATAATCTACTTCATCATGCATTTAGGCATATACAAAATCCCAAAGACTTTGTCTAAATGATGTGTTAAAAATGAAATAAAATTTGAAAAGCTTTTGCATTTATAGATTAAGTCATATGCTCATACCACTCTTGCTCTAGTCTCTTAGGGAGTGGGTTTAGGACTTTAGTCTCTTTCGAATTAAATAACTAACATAACTATCTTGCAATTCATAACACCAAACTACATGGTATTGAGATCATAGGAGGAGTTAGCTGACGGCCACCCCAAGCGGTTGTAAGTCCAAAAGTCAGACAATTTATTCTCTCTTGTGGAGGTAAATCCTTAGGTCCACCTATTGCTTAAATTTAGGTCACACTTTAGCTCGTACTAAAGCTCCTTAGATTTAGGATCCGAGGTAGCTATTTTCTTCAAGCTACAAGCATATATCCTCACCTCTTAGGCATTTTCACAACCTTGTGTTGGAGGATTATAATCTCTATCAATCTAATTAAAATTCAACTCAAATGAATAAAATCTCTTCACTATCGAATATATAAAGCCCAATTATAGGAAAGACTTACAAAATATCTTCTTTTAAATTAAAATATTAAAAAAAAGTTGTTTAAATTAAAATTATATCCTTGGAGGATTGTTTGTCAATGAGTTTTGAATATTATTTAAGTATGATTTAACTTAAATATAGCCAAACAACAAAAAAGACAACCTTGTATCCTAAAAAAAATCTAAATCTCATTTCTCTTTCATTTTTCCTTAAATTAAAGAGCATAATGGCAAGTGGATTTATGGGATTTGCACAATTTGAAGCACTCGTGAAGAGGGGTTAGAGGAAAGATGAGGGTCACCAATGTGGAATCACAATGTCTCAAATAGTTTAAATATCTGATAATAATGCAATCGTTCAACACTTTTAAAATATGAAAAATTGAAGTTATAAATGATAAGTTTTTTGTTATTATAAATTTTATCTTTTTAATTAAATCATTTCTACCAAAAAATTTAAAACTACCCTAAAGAAGAAAAATGAGAGAATTTTTGAAAATTTAGTTATTGCCCCAACCATAAAAAATTTCTAGCACTGTCACTATTTATGATTGTTCTTCTGATGACTTAGATGAAAAATTTTACCAAATAATAAGATTATCTATCCTAGATGATGATAGTTCATAGGTGTGGCCATAGGTCTTCAAGCTAAACTATATAAAAAAAATTGATTGTCTTTGATTTGCTTTTTCTAGTGAGATTTTTTTTCATTTCTTCTTATAATTTAATTCTTATAAGAATTCATGGAAATAGATGTTGATTCATTTTAAGAATAAAATTATTGATTAAATTTTACTTTTATATATCACAAATTAATTTAAGGCACAATTCACCTCTAATGGATCACATGTAAATCATAAATGTCATCCTAATAAAAGCATTATGCATCATCTATCTCTTTATTATAGATAATCTAGTTGTAGCATAATACAATCTCAAGTAAATATTATGTACATCACCAATTTAGGTGGAAGACTCTTATGTCATTAAATTAGAGAAGCATACTCTACTACAAGTGGTTGCAGTTTCATTTATACTCTTCTTAACATAAGAGAAACATCTTTGCTATCCAATTTCTATAATTTAATAAAGAGAAGATTGATTTTTTGGCAAGTATTGATCACTCCATCCACTTTATCTCTTACAACCACACACACTGTGTGTGTATGTGTAGCTTATAAATGAGGCTATAAAAAAAGCTCAACATTTATAAATAGAATGTATTTAGGTTATTATAAAAGATCATCTTTAATGCTTTTATTAATTACAATATCTAATATTAAATATTTTTTTAGTCTTCAATGTGTTTGATTTATTATTGGCTTAATATATATAATTTATATTTTCTTAATTTATTAATTGATATAAGTAAAATGATCCTATCTTGCCTAATTTGATATTTATTAATTTTTTTCCAACATTAGATCATGTTTGGTTTAAATTTGAAAGAGTAGAATGACGACATGATATTCTAAAATAATTATGAATATGAGGCAATTTTGATCAAATAAAAATTCAAATGAACCAAGCAAGAACAAATACTAAGCTTGCTCATGGTCAACTACCTTACACCATTATAAGTGTTCATTTAGTTGTATGGTATAATGTATATCATCTTCAATAAATTAATTTTATTGTTCCTATCTAAGTATATAAAATAAATCACATAAACATGAATTGTTAAATATGATTTGACAAATATAAAAATGCTTTGAGCATTTTATATACAATATTATCGAGTTAGTCTCAAGTGGTGGTCATAAATAATCATTATGTGGGCATATTAATCATGATTTTTTATTATAAATGTTTTTTCTCTGCATTTGCACACCGTGCTGTCAATTTAGAAACTTAAGGATGGCTAGTTAAAAATTCCATAGCACTATTATAATGGCATGTGTGTTGTTAATCATATTTATTAAGATTAACAAAACTATTCTCTTTAAAAGTATTTTTATAGTGAATGATTATATAGCATGATCAATCTTAGCTAACAAGAATATGAAATTTGTATATTGTTAAAAGGATAAATTTATCCTTATTTAGTCTATCTAAAAAGTATGTTAATCTAATGAATAAGAAGGACAATATTTGTCAATGTTGCTAATCTATTCTGTGTTATTGAGATATTTTCTTCTCCAAATGCCAAATTGTAGCATTTCACATTATGTTAGAACTAGTGCATTAAGATATAAACATCTAAAATAGCATTGGGTTCAATAGAATGAATCATAAAACCTTGTGAGATATCCTTTTAATATTATTTAAACTTAAAAATAAATAATATCATATCAAGAAAAATTTATTTGAAATTGTTATTAATCATACTAACTATTTAAGGAGTGTTATTTTGCTTGATTGATGAAAAAAAATTAAATGAATGTTATGTCATATATAAAAGAATATTTTAAGCTCACAACCATAAGCCTAACTAAGTTGCATTTATTGAAAAAAAAAAAAAGATCACCTTTTTATGTGAAGTTTATCAAGCTACTTTTATTATGTGTGGATAGCCTCATCAAATATAATTTATATATCAATTAATCAATGAGGAAGATTAGCATATCAATGGGTTGTCTTATGCATTAGTGTGGTGTGGCTAGGGTTACGGTGAAGACCTCTAAAAAAAGTCATCACAATAATTTAAGTTTAGCTCTAAATTCTGATGAGCCATCCTTTAAGAAGAAAATTATAAAGTAATCTTTAAGAATCTTTTTCTTATGTAGGCAAATCCTAGAAAAAAAAAAAGGAGAAATCTTTGTTGACTATTTGATGAAAAGCCTGAGGAGGTTGGCAAAAATGTGGATGGTCACACTAGAGAGGATAAATATACTTCTCTCAAATTCAACTCAAAATTGAAAAATAATAATAATTTGATTGAATATGTGTATTAAAATATAAATATATTAGAAGGATGATTTGATCTTAATATTTTAGTGACATGTTTTAAAATATTTATTAATTAAATTTATAGTACTCACTAATAAGTTTTTCTTAAGGTATTTCAATATTTATTAAAATTATATATATGTACATCACATTTAGTTTTACTTATTAACTAATTTATTTATTTTAATTTCTCCACTTTAACATTTCCAACACGCAGTTCTTAACAAGTGGTAATTAGATATTTTTATTTTAGAAAATATTTTATTTATTTCTGTGAAGTTAAAGAATTTAAGTTTTTTTTTTTAATTCAATAGAAATTTTCTTAGAAGTTCCGACAAATTATTTCTACTGAAAATTCAAACATAAATGCATTATGGTGGAATCTTTAATAGAATTGCAAGTTTCATAGAACAATTTCTCATTAGAAGTTCCCCAAAAAAAAAATTAATTAATTAAAAAAAATAGCACAAGTGTTTTTAAACTTTTAATTCATCAATATTTTCTACTAGTAATTTTTTTTTTTTTTCAATAGAAAATCAACCTTCATCAAGGGTCTTTACGTTGGTGAAGCCCTTAGTTTTGATTGTGAAGTTCACATCTTCGAATATGAAATCTACACATAAGTTGTTTTTCATATTGAGATGAAGTTCATTAATGAAGTAAAAATAACTTGACACAGGTTGATTCGCCACTGCTTGCATTAAGGATGACTCACTATTCGATGGAACCTTCTCATAATCTATAATGGTGGCCGCGACATTCGCTGCCTTCTCCTTATCGCACGTTCCATCGGTGCCGATGTAAGGATAGTTAGTCTCAGTTGTGATGCCACCATTTTTTATGATGAATGTAAAGGCGCCTTCCATAGAGCCACCACTACATCCATGATCTCTGTTAACGTCGCAGTCCACCAGCTCTTGTTCTGAAAGAGAAATGAGGTTGCCGGTTTTGATCTTGCTGATTCCCTCCGTGGCTGCCACAGCTGAGAAAGCCCAACAGCTACCTGATTATACAATATAGATGTATAGTTTCAGCATCAATTAATAATGTATATATAAATATTTATATTCATACATAAACTTAATGAATTAAGAATTTGCATGGTACCACATGATTGTCCCTGGTGTTTGACGGGAGTGACAGCGCCAAGGCTCCTCCAATCAATGGCATTGGGCATGTCCGTCACATTGCCATAACCAAATGATTCAACTTTTCTAGGAAGTGAGCGCTCGAAAAAGACATTCAGTGAAGAACTGAACTCATCATGAGTGAGATCGGCGAACTGGTTGACGGCGAGCTTGTACTTACGGTCCCCTTTGGCATTGGCAGAGTCAATGTACTCCACGTTGGTCTTGAAGATGTTGAAGCGACGGGCCTTCTCGACATCATCCTTGTAGACTCGACCGTGCTGAACAATCCACTGCTCATATCGATCCTCCATGGAAAGGTCTACAGGGCGAGAGTCGGCCAAATGGCAAGCCCAACTTAGGAAGCCGATGAAGTAGATGACGAGCAAAGTCGAGGAGGGAAATCTTCTTGCACACATTGTCAACTTCTTTTCTTTTGATCTTTTGGTTTGGAGACAACCTTTGGTGGATGGATTCAAGTAAGATGCAATTATATAAGGTTTTCGTGCTATATATATACATTCTAAATATATTTGCACTTAATTAATGTTAATAGTGAAGTTGAGCTGTGTAGTTTCGTTTGATCCTATTGTATAAATATAGCTATCTTCGGGTATATATAGCATATATATAGTTGTGATATATATAGCATATATATATATATATATATAGATATATGTATTGTAGCTCTTCTTGTAAGAAATTGATTGGAAGCTCCATAATATTTTGGAAAATGCACTAGATATTATTTAAAAAATTATTACTTGAATAAAATGTAGATAATGTTATTTTAAATAAACTTTCTTTTTTCTATGTTTGTGATAATAGCCTCGTGTTTATGATTGTGAAACTTGAATCATGTATTCTTTTGGATTTGTAATAATATTTATTTAAATTTATTTTTAAAATTAATCAAAACAATGCTAGATAATAGTAATTTTTGAATAAATTTGATTTTGTGATATTTTTTTTATTATGAGGCCTTATTATACTTTCTATTGACCACAAGGCTTTAATGGGCATGAATGTCGCTGAATATTAATTCTCACAAAAAATTAAAGCTGCAAACAACAAAGTGTTTAGTGAAGAAAAATAATTCACCAACACATAGTGTACAATAGAAACACTAAGACTTATTTGTTTTCATTTTGAAAGTATATTATTCTTATTTGTTGGATCAACATAAGATGTAGATTGGTCATATAAGAATTGATTTAAATTATAGTCTTTTAAAAACATAGAGATTCCATATTCTTAATAGCTTAAGATGATGATAATGATTAATCATCTACTAAAAATTTATTCTTAATAATAGTTTATTTTCTTGGCTCTTTTTAATATCTCAATCCTAATCTCCACCACCCAATTGTCATAACAATAAAACTATGCAACTTCTAAGTTGGTATCCTTAACTTTCTAAATGGATAAGCATTAAACATAATCAGGTGTTTAAATTAAAGGATATTAGAAAATAAAGATTAATGATCTCATGAGGATTGACAGTGTCATCAATGCTTCATCAACAGTGATAAGTGACTTGATAAAATGGCATGCAAGGTGCGCCCTTTTCATATTTGCCAAATCATTTTTATCAGTCTATATTAATGTGACTTGGATTTCATATACTTCAAAAATGTTCAACAATATCAATCTACTAAATATGATGCCATAAAAAGAAACTACAATAAATTGTACTGTAGTATGCTTATTTCATTTAAAAACATAAGGACCTTCCACCTTAAAGAGAAATATAGTTTCCACAAGTCTTAAATTTTTCAATTACTTACAATGTAAGTAAATAGAGGATGATTTTGAATGGATTAGGAAGACATGTGAGATACAATTGACAAGTTATTTATTTGGGCATTTCATGGTAAAAATAACTATGTAAAGAGTAACGTATTATATGAATTACTTTTTTGGGAAACTAATCTACTAAAATATAAATTCTATGTTATGCAAATCAATAACTTTACTTTAGATAATATGTTTAAAATGAATTTAGATTCTAGTAATAAGAAAATTTTAAGAGCATAAGAAAACAAAATTTAAAAAAAATCAATTTTGAAATTACAAGAAAATTTGATGATATATTCTCTTTATTTCTTGAATGTTTTGTTAATTAGAGAAAAAAAATGAAATGACCAAGCTATGTAGCAATAAATTAAGTTTTGTATATGGCTTAATATTTAGTTAAGTTGCAGTTGATGATAATAGTTTTGCATTGTGGTCATTTAAAAGTTTTTTTTTTATGTATGCTATATGGTGTCTTTCTATTTAGTCTTTTTTTTATTCCTAATAGATAAATGGGCATGATTAATAGATTTATTATTAATGTTTGTATTGGTTAAACTACAAGGTTGAGATTTAGATTTAATGGAAGCATTATTTAAGTTATTATGTGAATCCTCTTTCTTCATGATTAAAACAACTTTTCTTTAAGTATATATATGGCTCAATGATGTCAATCATCATTGCATAGGTCTTTTTATATGGAACAATGGCCATTTTCTTAATTATAATGATTCATCCTTTACCTTTTAGTCTGACTTAATTTGAAGCATAGACTACTATATTATGATGATGATTTTTGAATCATAGACTACCCTTTAATATTTACTTAGTGGAAATTATAAAAAGCATGACTCATTTATCAAAAGTACTCTTTGATGTAAAAGTATAATTTATTATAGGAAATATATTCCCTTTGAGAGATCGGTGATTTTGATTTTTTTTATTTTTAATTTTTAAAATTAATAAAGTAATTTTATTGGGTATTTTATGCAAATTGAAATAGTCTTACATCACTAAACCATTATTCATATATGAAGATAATTTATTTTACGGAGTATATTCCCTTTAAGAGATTGCTGATTTTAATATTTTTGATGTTTTAATTTGAGAATTTTAAAATTAATATGATAAATTTTATTAGTATTTTATGCAAATTAAAATGGGAATTATTAATCTTACATCACTAAACGATTATTCTTAAAAAAAAAATTTATATTTTACCCCTTTATTTTCAATACCAGCCTCATCACACTTAAAACAATTACTCTTTAGACTTCTTTAGGGGTGTACCCAAACTTGATTACCCTAATAATTATCAATGTGATACATATCAATAAGAAAAATGTCAACAATCATTATATTCTATCACACATCTAAACCCGATAAGCACTTGGGACTTATGTTGATGGATAACATGAAACTTAATAGATATCGAGATTATTCCACATATGCCACTATCCTTTAGGCTTAAAGATTGACTCACATGGAAAACCAAATTTCCCTATCAAATAAGTAATAAAAAATATGGCTAGTTTTGATCATATGGTATTGGTCTCTAATAGATACAAGTCATCATGGTTAATTACATCTTAAATATGAAGTTCTAAGAACGCTCCTAATTAAGAGCAATTGTCCAAGTATGGGGTTCTTTTTGCAAAGATATGGTTGTCTTAATAGAAGTATAATATCATTAAAAAGAACAAAATAAATAACATAAAGGTAAAATAATTTATTTATTATTATATAAGAAAATACATTATGAATGATTAAATTTCTATCTAATTCTTACATGTTAATGATTAATTATAATTTAAAAATAAGGGTAAATATTTATAAGAAAATGACACATAAAGTTAGTGTACAACTAACTTGATTTAATCTTGACATAATTTACAGCTCATACTAAAGGATTCGTCACTATGGAGATGATTAGTCAATATAATGTTAGGTTGAAAGCCTTGTGATTATGGGTTGTAGTTTTAATGGCTATTTAGTGAGCCTAAAGAGTTGTTAGCTAGCTAATGGATGGACAAACATTGCTAAAGCTAACAATCCAAAAGTTGATGACTTTGGTGTTATCAATAATATAGGTTTGTTATAAGGCAAAATCAAGTTAAAATCAATAGATTGTGTGAGCACAAACCCTAGTTCATGGGTGAGTGTTGGTGGAGAATTACACTGGGTGGTCACATACATAAGAGTAAAAGAAAAAGTGTTGATTAGTTTTGTAGAACATAACTATAGCATCTTACATGGGAGAATGGTCTTATTGATATAAGTTATTGAGTTTTGGGGGAAGTTGATCAAAATGAGTATGATAATATGGCCAATGAGTTAGCAAGTAGTAAACTAAAAGGAAATATTAAGTTTATATTAAGAGAATTTCCTAACTACCTAAGCAAGCATAATTTCTAAATGCCTATGGACAAAGTACTACAATAATTTGAGCTTAGTCATAGAGTAAAAGCATCATAGCGCTTCTTCGACCTATCATGAAAACAAAATTGTAAACCAAGCTACAAAGTTTAAAACTTAATGATAACTAAGAGTTAGGCAAACACTAAATAGAAATTATGTGTTTATATGTTACCTTTTTATGAGTTTAGCTAATACTAGTGTTAGCACTCCTTGTAGCCTTATTTTAGTATGCCAAGAGGGTTATCAATAATTCCTAAAGATGTTAACTAATCTGAATTGACAATTGTTGCCAAGAAATCTATGATTCTTTAACTTTCAAAAGGTACGATTAAGATTGAAAGTAGTTATATCAAAGAAAAGCTAATAGGCTAGTGTAATGCACGACAATGGATATAGTATAAGATATCACATCCAAAAAATAAATGGGTGATGGACTACTTTTCTAGTCTTCTTATTATTTTAACATGGTATAGAAAAGACGAAAGGGAGAGAAAAATAATGGAATATTACTCAAAATAGAGTTCTAGTAAGGGTCAACAACTTTAAAGCCCAAGAAAAGAATTATCTAATGAGTTTATATAGGTATCAGGTCATCATAAAAAGTAACTAAAGAACCCATTTTAAGGGTTATGTCATTGAAAATCAAGCAATATATCACTCATGGAAAGAGGAAAAATTATTAACCAAGGCAAACAACAAGACATTGGCTAACTTTAATCATGGGATTGGGCAAAGTTCTTAAAAGATTTTAGAAAAAGGTTGACCCAATGTTGAGCTAAAAAAAGCACGATACTCAAAGAATAATGACTTATGTGGTAAAACTATATTTCCCCTTCTTAATAGATAATGTTAAAAAATGTTTATTTTATTTAGGGCTACTAGTTTCTAATTAATAAGTCTCCATAGTTGACTACTTGAATGCAATGATCAAGGAACACTCAATTATGATTAATTGTCCATGTCTTTAGATTAATTATATTATTATGTATTTGTGCTCCAATAGAATTCCAACAGTATAAGTATTAATAAATTAAATGCGCATAATAAATATTAAAGTGAAAATGGTTACTTTATTATTGTATAAGAAAGATGTATAATATAATGAATAAATTCCTATATAATCCTTACAAGGTAATGATGATTTATACTATGAATCATAGAAAAAGATTAATAACATGTATATACCACTAGATAGCTAGCATATTTTAAGCTTGACAAAGCTAATAGCTCATACTAAGAGACTTAATTGTATGGAATTGATTATTCATATAATGTTATGTGGCTAGCCTAATTATTTTTAATGGCTCCATAAAGGGCCTAAGGAGTTATCAGCTTAGAGCTAATGTGACACCGGAGCTTAACATTAATGATTCCTAAGTGAAAATAATAATAGTAATAAATATATAGAGTCATCAATGGGTGAATGATTCAAAATGGGTCACATTGTAATGTTGATTAGTGTGGTTGTATGCCATTTTTTATATCCTTAGCTAGCTTAGAAATAGAATTGATTATGATCATGAACATAAATAAACTAGAACTTCTTTTGTATTTGAATTCTATATCCTAAAGTATAATTTCAGGTGGTGAAATCAACCATAAGCCAAAGATTCATCTTGAGCTTAAGATCTATAGGATTATCATGTTGTGGACACCATTAACAAGAATTTTACTTTCCATCTCTATCATAATAGGTGAAAAAAAAGATTAAAGCCAATGATCGAAAAGTACTACATGTAACTAAATAATGGTGATAAGATATCGATAATGGATGCATTTGGGCATGAATCATAGAGATAAAGTAGAAAGAAAGATTATGGAGTTTAACGCTCTAAATGACTAAGGAATATGACTAACACTAAATAAAATAAAAAAGAAAAATGTTTTTAATGCTACATTTCTGATGGGATTAATCATCAATTGTATGCTAACGCTAATATGTTGAGATGTTTTTCATTGAGTCCTAGAGTCATTAGTTAATTTGAACTGATATCTATTAACATAAATCCTTTATTTTTTTGACTATCCAAGAGATCGCATGTAAGGAATTGCTCATTATGATCAATATGTTCACACTAGGGAATTCAAGAGAAGAGTTATTTATGTTAGAGAAATGTTAGTAAGCTCAATTGTTTCATTAGTAGATTGCATATGATAAATGAAACAAAGATCTTAGCTATCACATCCCTCTAAAATGGAAGGACATCAGAATGTTTTCAACCTTTTTCTTTTAACATGGAAGATAAAATATCTTGAAGGGAGCAAGATATTGGTGTTTGACTTAAAATGCATTATTAAAGACAGTTGATGGCTTTAGGTTAGCATAAAGAAATAATTGATAAGCACATTTGTCAACTAGGTTTTTAGGAAGAGTAACTGATAATTCCATTTAAGAGCTAGTCATTGAGAAGCTTGTGATAAATCACTTAAGGGATGGGGAAAAGCCATCTACCAAAGGAATTGAGGAGATGTTGGATGACATTAAGCAAGGCATAAATCAAAGTGCTAAAACTATTATATTGATGGTGTTGATACTACAATGATACGACATGATGATCCATTGATGAAGTGGATTCAAGCTCTAAAACTTTACTCAGCTCTTCCCTTCATATTGAGAATTGAGTCATATTTATAGAGATCTAGGATGGACATTTTAGTAAATTTAGTTAATCCCAATATATTTCATCAAATGGTGCATTTTAAATCATTTGATCATAACTGGTGTTTCATTATTTAAGTGCTTTAATAACCTTAGAATTGAGTGATATTAAGCTTATTAAACTCCACTCATTGAGCCCACTTAATTCAACTATACGCATGCTAAATTTGAAAATCATTTAATTCATTAATTAATGCTTGAAGCATCTCATTATACTTAAATTACCCAATTTTAGCTCATTTAGACTCAAATTAGGTGGTTTTTGGTATCATTATGTATGTCTCATTTAAATTTTTAGTTTGAATATAAATTTGCCAAAATCATCAAGCAAATAATCTCAATTTAATTTTAAAAGTTTTAATTCAAGAAATGTGTCGAGATCCATGCTTTATTAGATGTGTTTTTATGGCTAACAAAAAATCAATTATAATTCTTCACATACCCTATCTTCATCATGCCTTATTAATTCATCTCCAAAATAAATTCTTTCTCAAGTTCAGTGAATAATCAAGGTAGAATAGGAGTTCTACAGCTAAAATCCATATTGGAATCTTAACTAATAAGGTTTTCTACAAAATAATATTATACTTAAAGTTATGATGATTGTGAAAAAATAAATTTTACTTAGAAAATATAATTTATAAATATATTATTTCATAGAATTTTAATTTAAATGAAATATGATTTACCATTGATAATTATTATATTAATATGGAAATTTTTTATTTTGTTTTCTCTAATTTAAATTTAAGTTTGTTTGAATGTTGACCATACCTTTAAAGTATATATTTATTTTCTTAAATAATTTTTTGGAGAAGACCACAGTTAATTTTATAGGTATTAAATTAACCTTAAAATAAATAAAATGCAAAACTAATAAATGAAACATGCATTGCACTCACCTAAAAGTAGATATAATGACAATTGTTAAGAAGATACATTTAATCAAATTTAACTCAGCTGATTATAATGTAAATTTAAAAAAAAAATTAATTGTGAAGAACATAAACTTGGGGTCATCTGGGTTAACATTTTTTCTATCTTTTATTTTTTTATTTTATTTATTATTTGATTTATAATAAAATATATAGTTATTTTATAAGTACTCAAAACATCTAATAGTTGTATTGAGTGATTAGATAAGATAAATTGTTTTCAAGAACAAAAAAAAAAACACTTAAAAATATACTACCGTTTGGGATCAATTTATTTCGTATTTTATTTTTATTTTAATAAAAATATATTTCTTTAATGTGTTTTTTAAATATTTTTACTTTTTGTTTTCAAAAATAAATAACATTATTATTAAAAGTACTCAATATAGCTTTTAGGTGTTTTGAGTGTTCTTAAAAATAATTATTACCATCAAACATATTTTTCTTTAAAACAAAACATAAATAAAACAAAATATAAAATAAAAGTGATTCCAAACGGCCCTTTTTATTTTGTGTTTTTTATTTATTTTTTATACTATTTTAAAATATATATTTGTTTAATGTGTTTTAAAATATTTTATTTTTATTTTCAAAAATAAATAACATTATTATTAAAAGCACACAATATAGCTTTTAGGTATTTTGAGTGTTCTTAAAAATAACTATTACCATTAAACATATTTTTCTTTAAAATAAAACATAAACAAAACAAAATAAAAATAAGAAATAGTAAACAAAAATATAAAAGTGTTCCCAAATGGCTCCTAAATAAACATGTTTTTTAAAAATCACATAAAAATAAAATAATAAAATAAAATTGATCCCAAGCAAGTCTTTAACAAATGAATTGAATTTCTTTGCAAATGTTAAAATGAACATAAGAAGTTTTAAATTTATTAAACTACATTTAAGAAAATAAGTTACATAATCCTTAAAAGGATATTTCCAGAAAAATCAGAAAGTACAACTTCAACTTTTTAAGCTATATAATTAAGAAAATAATTATAAATTTTTATTTTTTATTATTTTATATAATTAGTACTAATTGAATTATAAATTGTAAATAATAAAGCATAACATAGAAACTTAAGAAGATAAATTAAACTTATTGCAATTATTCGGATATTATATCCTATCATTATAATTTAAGCGTAAGTGTTATTCTTTTGGCTTTCATCATCTTCAACCATCATAAATATTGCTCCTTAATTGATTTATGGTATTAGGGTTCATGAATTTAAATGAGTTGATCATATTCTTGAACTCAATGGTCAAGGTAATCATCAACCCCACCAAACCATTGACCACCCACCCCAAGCTTACAACCTAACTTCCATTCAAACTAATTCCTAGCAACTACTCATCCTGGCAAGCCTAGAAGCACTCCCTCTCTTAGGAATTCAACCTCTTTGGTCATATCAATAATAACATTCGGCAATTTTCTTCTACCATAAATGTATAAGGCTTTAAAATCATAAACTCAAATCACGCTATTTTAGTCCAACAAGATCAAGTCTAGTTTCACTTCATTCTAGCCTTCTTATTCAAACCTTTGATGACCTATATAGCCACCTTGACACCATCTCATGATTCAAGAGATAAACTCTTTTGTTTGCTAAGCACATACACTCTTTTCATCGAACATAACTATCTCTTCATAACTCATTACTAATATTCTATCACCAAGTTTCTCAAAATATTTAGAAGTCTTTTTGATTAGCTTGCCCTTGTTCATTACAAGATGATGATCACATTATTCATTGCCTAATTAAAGTTAAACCAAAATTCAAAGAAATCAATATAACCATTCTTGCAAGAGAAAACTCATTCATAAATTTGTTGAATATGAAGACTTAAACAAAACCCCGAGTGTTCCTCCATATTAGCATCAAAATTTAAAAATCAAAAATGCTAGTTAATGCTTGGGACTATTCAATTCAAATTGGTCTTCTCCCACTTGACTAATTCATATTCTCAATCCTAATCATTTACACTTGTTTGAGTATAGTTTCCTTAGCTTAATCCTTTAGCTCATATAAAAGATTATCAAAGAAATCTTTGATATCAATCCTTAATATTATTATTGACTAGGCTAAGCTTAATTATTCATCACCTCCATCCTTTTGTTGAGCCATACATAAGAATAGCTTACCTTGAACCCTAACTCATCCCTTAGATTAAGATAATTAACACTAACTCTTAATGACAATAAAACAAATTGAGCTTATCAAATAATGGGAGTTTCCTTAATTTTTTTAAATTTTGTATTATAAGCATAAATTTGATTAGAGTCAACTCTAGAATAATTATAATGCTAACCCTTAAATTGCTCTATTTAATGATTTAATCATATTTGTAATAGGAGTTGGACCAAGTCCAAATTTGTTTAATGGTTGTAATTTTAACTACTTTCAAATCAAAATAAAATTAATCCCAATTGAGATATTAGATTGGCCTAAATTAAGCTTAAACTCTTGCTAGCCCAATTTGAATTTGAATATGATTTATCTAATAGGGCCAAAATATTAGGTGATTTAATTGATCCTGACAATGATACCAAGAGGTTCCATTAGATTAGAAATTACAAAAAATAAAATAAGTTGATAAACATTGATTAAGATAGGTTTTATGTAAATCTATGTTAAGATAAGTATTATAAGTGACTTGTCAACCACATTATATATAATTAAACTTGTTTTAAAATACATCCAAAATCAAAAGACACATGACAAAAATTTGATAGAAAAATTATGACCCAATTTTGTTTGTAAAAGAAGAAAATATACAATGTTATCTTAACAAAAAATTCTCATAATTTGTAAATCTTGAACCTAAGAATTATTTTAAAATGAGTGTAATATATGACTAATCAATAAAAATTTATATTAGACTAATCTCAAAAACTATATTAAAAATAGTTTTTTAAGTGGCATTTTCATCGAAATTATCAGCCGACTAATTACAAAACTGTTAGCCAGAAATATTTCTGATAGAATTTCCAATTAAGGAAGACGCATGCTCGAGTCAATTAAACTTGATTGAATTTTTGACGGATTATTTAGTAGGAACGGTTTCCAGCTAAAAATTGGTGGAAATTGTTATTATAGGGCAATGAAACCCCACCCAAGCCATTTCCCATGATTTCTCTCTCTCTCTCTCTCTCTCTGTGGATGATAGAATGAGACCTAAAGCAATCAATACTATTTATGTAACTGAGATAGAATGTTAATTAAATTCTTACCTCCAATTTACCCAAATGATGAATTCTTGAGTGGTGTTCAAAGAATTCATACATGGCATCTCACCTTCCTTCTTACATTTCTATAGAAAATTTTCGATGTTCATGTGAGGCATAAGAATTAGACTTTCTTAACACGAGATGAAGATAAAGTAGACTTGTATTGTAAGAGTTTCCAATCAAATTATTCATTAAGTACTTCACTTGGTGAGTTCGAGCCATATGTTGATGTTGACAGTGGTGCCTCAATGAGTCATGCATCCCCTCAGGCAAATATGATTCTAGTCGAACTTATAAAGAAATAGTTCTGCTACTAGAGTACCCAAGGAGGAGCTACCTAATAAAGAAGCTTAAAAGTTCTATGACCTACTAAAGATAACACAACGATAGTTGTGAAAAGATGCACAACCACACCGAGCTATCCGGGTTATAAGAATGTTAATTATTAAAACTAAATTTAATATGCCATGTGAATATTTTAACCAATTTGTGGTTAAAAGAGATAAACACATAGAAAACTTGATTCCTGAAGACCTATATAGAACAAATAAATTGATGTCAAAGTTAGGACTGCGGTCAAAAAAATTTGACTCTTGTGTCAATGATTATATGTTATATTACAAGGACAGCACACAAGATATTGAATGCATAT